>NIPM01000614.1:0-30886 GCA_002738285.1 Holacanthella duospinosa
TATTGAAGTTTGGGTTGTGGAGTTGAGAATATGTGTTGCAGTATTGCCAAGTTGCAGCAATTTGAAATATCTACCTAGAGGTTCAGAATATCTATTGTTTTTTAAAACAGAGTTTTAGAAGTTAAAGACTGGTGAAACCGCGAAAGTTTGAATTTAGTGAATTCGTCAACTGACATACAATGCAACCTGTCGTAGTTGGGCAAAAAAATTATTAGATGATTGAAAAGTTTATGTTNTTCGTCAACTGACATACAATGCAACCTGTCGTAGTTGGGCAAAAAAATTATTAGATGATTGAAAAGTTTATGTTAAATAATGGTTCGAAGTAGTGTTCTGGCTCAATGAGTCTGGTTCGAGCTGCGAGTGTTTTTAAAGAATCGGTCTCGGCGTGCATGGCTCTGGCTCATGTAGTAATTTTGAACCAGAGCCATGGTTCATGAGCCAGCCCAACAAAACTAGTGAGCCATGGCTCAATGGTTCAAGTTTCCCTCTAAATACTTCCACTTTCCCCAAATTTTTCTTACGTTGTCTTTACAATTTGGGTAAGTTTCCCGCTGCGTTTGTACATCACTCTACGCGGTATAATTGTGTACACCTGACTAATCAAGATTAGCGCAGAGAAAGTCAAAATAATTTTTTTTCTCGATTAATTTTTCCACTAATGTAATTTTTTCCTTTCTTCTGAGGTATTCTGGTTCATATCATTGGTTTGAGCTGCTTTAGGTTGTAGGGTGAATATAGAAAATGAGACAGGTTTTAAGAGAATCACACTGTCCCATTGTCGAACTGTGGGCAGCTCGACTCGACAAAAATGTTCTAACTCGCGAGCCGGCTCGATAGATTTAATGTTTTCCAAAGGGTCTAATGAATAAGTATTGCCATCTAGAGAAGCTATTTTTCTATTTCTCAGCTCCCATAAAATTTGGAAAATTTTGAAGGCAGATACCCTAGACAGTTACAACACTGACCAATCGATGTCAATTTCGATCTTTTAATCCGAAGATCGGTGGGTTTCGATCTCGAAATCAATTCGAGTTGGCTCGCGAGTTTCGAATCAAGTCGAGCTAGATATTTTTAACTCGTAAGAGTTGCAAGTCTAGTCGAACCAAGAATTTCACGAGTCGAGTCGACTCGACTCGACTCGTTTTCAAGCCTAACTTTCCCAACCCCAANAGTCGAACCAAGAATTTCACGAGTCGAGTCGACTCGACTCGACTCGTTTTCAAGCCTAACTTTCCCAACCCCAATTTAACGTAACTTTAAGGACCATTTCTCCAATTTCTCCTTGTATCCATTTTGTCCATGCTCACCGTCCTCCCACTCCACACAAATTAAAAAAAATATATTGGATTCAAATCCCAGTCTTTGGAGTGCGCAGAGTTAACTAGATGAATGCATAAAAGTTAACCCTCCACAAACTAAAATTTATTACACCAAATGTTTACACATCGTATTTATTTTACAATGAGCCTTCTTTTAGTAATTTTAATCCCCAGGTTGAAGGTCCTGTAGGCCGCCACACCAAAGCAAGAATTGACCCTAGAGTACAATCCCGTTCGGCTGAGTGACACTCCCACAGTCTTCTATTGAAAATCATCGACTGAAAGAGGCCGTGGTCACTCAACCTAGCGATAGCAGGACTCCGCTCTGAGTCTACATCCTGCTTTGTGACTCCCTACACAGTTTCCAACTAAACTAGCGCTCGATACCTATCCGAGCCAATTAATGAACCTTTCCATACCGAGCAAATGGACAAAAAATGGCTCAATAGCGACCTTCGATCCGAGCTAAGTTTAAAAATAAATTTCGATATCGATCTGTGATCCGATACACTAAAATTTTGATCGATATCGATCAACCGATCGGATCTGAGAATAGATTCTTGAATCTTGAACCTACTTGTATCTGTGATTGAAGTAAAAAACGTCCTTAGATGGTATCAGCCCGATGTATCCTAAGCCTAGCAACCTCACCCCTAAAACCTAAAGCAATACCCAGTCGGTTAGGCCTTTANGAGCCAATTAATGAACCTTTCCATACCGAGCAAATGGACAAAAAATGGCTCAATAGCGACCTTCGATCCGAGCTAAGTTTAAAAATAAATTTCGATATCGATCTGTGATCCGATACACTAAAATTTTGATCGATATCGATCAACCGATCGGATCTGAGAATAGATTCTTGAATCTTGAACCTACTTGTATCTGTGATTGAAGTAAAAAACGTCCTTAGATGGTATCAGCCCGATGTATCCTAAGCCTAGCAACCTCATCCCTAAAACCTAAAGCAATACCCAGTCGGTTAGGCCTTTAGAAGGGTAGTTCGCTGATACACAGGGCTGATGCTATTGGCGGACGGTTAGTAACTTCTACCTTATAACCAAGAATCGAACCAAAAATCCTACGACGAAGTTTTTTTGGTTAGATTTAACTAAAGAGTATGCCACTTTACACAAACCATTTTTAAACCTAATGAAAATAATTTAAGTAATAATAGAATGATAAGAAGTAATTTTGAAGCAGGCCGTTCCATTATTGGTTTCATTAGTTTTAAAAAGGTGGGGCACTCTTTGTTTATTTCCTATCCTAGTTTTCTTAATTTTCAAAGTAAGTCTAATTTCATAAATCACGAATAATTGGTTTTAAATTAATATTCAGTTTTCTTTTGATTTACCTGAACTCCTGATTTACTTAAGTCGGAAGGAGCGACACTAATTAAAAGCAAATATTCTTCACTACACTTTGTTTTGAAACTGAAACATTTACAGAAAAATTTAGTAATTTTAATAAATTAAAAATTTGAATGAAAGTCAGTTCAGGGTGGTTATTATTTGCGATGGAGTGAGCGGGAGTTTTTCCCATCCGCGCCAAGGATGAGAAGAAGAAGTTGANTTTTTGTCTCCGCTTTTACGCCACTGTATGCTGCAAAATGAAAAAAAAAAAGATTTTTTAATGAAAGTGTGTAGCTAGGACGTAANCGCGCCAAGGATGAGAAGAAGAAGTTGAAGGAAATTGTGAGACAAAATTTTTTTGTTATCTTATTCTGAACCTCTAGGTAGCTAGGACGTGATCATGAGAATTTCGGCGCGGTGACCTTGTAAAACATTGTTTTGTTTTTACATTCTGCTTGAAATAACACGATCTAACTTCAAGAACATTCTCCTTCCTTTATATTCGTAATTTTTGTGTCGAACTAACGAATGTTGTGCTGCACTGTAGTTTAGGTACGCTTAATGATGGAATCCACATATCCAACAACAAGGGATATTGCTAGATGGTGGAAGGACGTGCTAAAGTGTCCAAAACACGTTATTGCTCCTATGGTGGATGCTTCCGAACTGCCTTGGCGTATGCTGTCACGCCGGTAAGCTCAGTCATGGCTAAGGAAATCTAAAATTAAATCTTCGTAGCAGTCATTTTGCATCTAAACGCTAATTTGTTTTTATCGCAGGTATGGTGCAGATCTTTGCTTCACCCCAATGATTCACAGTAAGAATTTTGTGAAAGGTAAGATTAGTTTCATCTGTTATAGTCCCCTCTATTACTTCGTCAGCCATAATCGAGCCGATAACCTTGAAAGTTTTTTTCGTTGTTTGGAGGTAATTCCTTTAGTAACGTTCAAGTTAAACAAAAAACCAAAACCGCGGACTATTTTACATTAGAATATTTCTTTCATTCATTCAGTTCTTAAATGTATGGCAAACTTTAAAAGCCTTTATCATATATAGGGTAGGGCAAAAGTAAGTACACATGGAGAAAGTGTTAACTGCAAAAGCATATTATAAAAAATTAGGGGGTTGAAATCCCCGATCTCATTCCATGCTAACTCACATCTAACTCACTTCTTCGATGTGTACTTATTTATGCCCTACCCTGTATATCACGCATGCGTTAACTTATTCCGGATTATGTGGTTGCCGGCGGCAAAGCGGGATCCATTCCTCTACACCAGACGCCAAACGGCGACGGAGGTTTCTAAGACGGCCATACTTTGTCCAAAAGTATGCCACTATGAAACCTGAAAACAATTTTGAGTTTTTTAAATTAAAATTGTTTGAAAAACCAGGGATGGATAGATATCCTATATTTATGATAATTATCAATGAATCCGTTATCTTTACTATCTATCAGATATTATTAATACTATCTCTGCCTAAAACGATTAGATACTTCCACAGAAAGACCCTGTAGATGCAAAGACGACTGGCCATACACACGAATTTTGAGGTGTAGAAACAAACNTACTTCCACAGAAAGACCCTGTAGATGCAAAGACGACTGGCCATACACACGAATTTTGAGGTGTAGAAACAAACGTCGCATCAGTTATTACTGTTGTTGGTGCCTCATCACATCCATCCACACTAACTGCCCACCATTTATATAATTCTGCTGCTCTGTCGCCAAGCTCCATCAAACAATGCAAAAAAGCATTGTTTGATGGCTCTAAACAATGCAAATTGAAGGTTAGTATTGTTGGTGGAAAGCTAACTTCTTTTTTTCTTCGTCTTGCCGACAATTTGGATACAATTTGGAGACAATTTTTCAAAAATCCTGATTAAATTTTGAAACCGAATACTTATTTTTAATTTCCGAAAAAGCAGAAATAAATTGTTTTACTCCACTGAAGGTCAATATTATTTTGAGTTTACACTATATTATTACTCTCACTCTCGAAACAGCGGGAAATAACCGTTAGGGTTTCGGCTNTTGAGTTTACACTATATTATTACTCTCACTCTCGAAACAGCGGGAAATAACCGTTAGGGTTTCGGCTAGTAATATTTCGTGGTCATGACTCCTAGAGTTAGTGATTGACTCATACCTAATTGGGAGTTATGGAGAACACTTAGTCTTAAAATTCNGGAAATAACCGTTAGGGTTTCGGCTAGTAATGTTTCGTGGTCATGACTCCTAGAGTTAGTGATTGACTCATACCTAATTGGGAGTTATGGAGAACACTTAGTCCTAAAATGCAGTTGCTAGTTTACATTTTCGAAATTCGCAAATGATGCCCAACTCTGAGGGTGGAATTGGACGTTCGCCCATTTTATCTATGGGGTATCCAAATTGTCGGCAAGACGAAGAAAAAAAGAAGTTAGCTTTCCACCAACAATAAATTCCAGCGACTTTATCTACACGTTTTTTTTTCATGGGTCAAAGTACTGAGCAAAGAAATCAAGCGAAAACAATAAACAAAAAGGGTATAAACTAGTTTCCCATTTATATCTCCACAGAGCAAACTAATCAACCAAAAATTTACTATGTGGAGAGGATGCGTGTTTAAACTCTAAATGATTAAAATTAATTCTCTCATTGCCAAAGTTTTATAAAAGTTATTAATTAATTTTGACGTATAAAGAGAAAGGTGAGATCAGGCGGATGAATTTGACGGGCATAACCAATTTCTCATTGAATGAGTTGAAGCGGTTACTATAGTAATTACCTCTAAATAACGAAAAAAACTTTCATGGTTATCGGCTCGATTGGCTGATGAAGTAGTGGAGAGGACAGTAGGTAAATCGTGTAAGATGGAGTACTACGTTTGAAATTCTAATTTGAAAAATTTTTCTCAATTATTGTCATAGATCAGAAGTATCGTAATGAAAATATCAACGCTTGTAAGTGCCTAGAGGACAGGCCTCTCATTATGCAAGTAAGGATGTAACTAATTATAAAAATAATTATTTGTTTGTGGATTACTAAGCGAAACCTTATGTTTAATTTTTCTACGTTCATAGTTTTGTGGCAATGACCCGAAAGTTCTCACAGAAGCTGCGATTTTTGCCAAAGACTATTGTGATGGTTAGTTCTTTTTATTATTTTAAATTATGAGATAGTAACGATTTATGACATCTTAGGGATTGACATCAACTTGGGATGTCCTCAAAAAATTGCTAAAACTGGACATTACGGTGCTTTCTTACAGGACGAATGGAAACTAATAGAAAATATTGGTAATATAAAAACACTTGGCAAATTCATAGTTAGGATATTTATTCATTGAACTCTTAAGCTGCTTTGGTTGCTTTTAGTTAAAAGTATTAACCAAAATGTCGGGATTCCAATTAGTTGTAAGATACGAGTTTTTGAAGACGTCGAGAAAACAGTACGTTATGCAAAAATGATTGAAGCAGCTGGTTGCTGGATGTTAACGGTTCATGGGAGAACTATAGCACAGAAAGGAGTTATGACCGGTCTTGCAAATTGGAACATTATAAAAATAGTTAGGTAATAAAATTAAGATTAATTTTAAATAGTGTGGCCCCGATGCGGCCAAAATTCGAATCGGCCGATGCAGTACACTATTGATTGGCCGATTTTTTTTACTCAAAAAGCTGTTTTTAATTGATTAAGACAAATTTTAAGCAAACTTTACGCAAACTTTACAATAAATTAAATTTTCTTTTTTTTTGAATCGGCAACTGCATCGGCTAACTGGCTGATTCAACTTTTGTGTCAATGCCGATGATGCCACGCCGATGCGACTAGACGATCGCTTCGGCGGCCGAAGCATCGGGGTAACACCAATTTTAAACTAGAAATTAGAAGATAATTTCAATTTCATTATTATTCTCCCGGTATTTTGTTAAGGGAGTCAGTTTCAATACCTGTATTAGCCAACGGAAACATACAGTACCTGAGTGACGTCCAGAAGTGCATAGATGCTACTGGAGTGAACGGTGTCATGTCTGCAGAAGGTAGTCTTCATAATCCAGCACTTTTCGCAGGAATACAACCAAATGTTTGGCAGGTTGCCCTCGAGTATATACACCTTGTCAAACAGTTCCCATGTCCTATGTCGTATTCCCGAGGGCACTTGTTCAAAATATTCCATCATGTGTAAGTCGTAAATAATACACGGACTCCCTTACATATCGTCAACTTCATCTTTATTTCAAAACTAGGTTAGTAATGGAAGATAATTACGACTTGCGAGAAGCATTGGGGAAAGGTAAATCCATTGAATGTTTCGAAGATGTCTGCAATCAGCTGAAAGAGCGCTATGAGCCATATTTCCATGCGAAGGAATGGAGTCCGAAGAATCCACTCATTCTCAATTTACCTTTTCCGCCTTGGATATGTCAACCCTATGAACGTCCTCCACCGTCGGTACACGCTAATTATAACAAGAGTCGAAACTTTGAGCAAGAAAATCAAACGAAAATTTACAACACGGACGTTGTGGTAGGGGAAAATACAATCTCGAAGAAGCGTCTGAAAAGAATGAATAGAAAAGGTCTGACTTGTTTGCCTACAAGAATTCGTGACGATAGGAAACTCGAAGTTTGCCTCCAACCAGATTGCTCAAATATTGCAGTAAGTAATGTCTGTGTAAAAATTGAGCGTACTTGTGAATATCCAAAACAACACTTTCAAATCTGCCGTATACGAAGGTTAGAAACTTAAAAAACCGTTGTGAGAGGAAAATTCATCCGTCTGCGTATTCGCAGCAGAGTTCATTGCCCTCAGAGAAATTCAAATATTTAATTAAGAATTACATTCACAATAAATATTCCAATATTTATTCTGAAATAAATATATAAATATTCATGAATATATTCATATATATTTAATATTTATATATAAATATATAAATATCCATAAATATATTCATATATATTTAATATTTATATATAAATATTCAAATATTTACAGTGGTTTTAGCTTAATGTCACCTCCGAGGGAGCCAAAAAATCGGTTGACAATAGCCGATAATGTCAACTGACTGATATTTCAAAGATTAGGTGACATAAATCGAAGTTCCTGGTTTTAGATGCGCATTTTATGATACGACACGTTTTTCGATTTATTTTACAGTTTTTGAAGTTATTACCTGAATTTAGAATACTCCTTAAAGTAATCAGCAAGCTTTTTGCAATATGCCAGAGAAATGGCTTTGAGATAAATTATCTTCTCAGAAACTCCCAAACTATCGGTACTTGTTTGCAAAGTTCTTCACTTCCAATGTTGTTTATCATTAAAACTTTAAGTTTCTCAATCCTAACCATGTGCCCATCTAAAGTTGGAATAAACTCGGGTGAGTCTTTAAAAAAAATGAACTTTCCCGATCGAGGATCTCATAGTAGAATACAACAAATAGGTTAATGAAACAGTTCCCCCAAGGGTCTGTGCCCGCCCACACCATTTAAACAAACACGAGTATATTCTGGGCCTGAGAACCGAAAGTTTCCATTAAACTGTGGTTATGTGCCATACATTCTCTTCAAATGGGATGGCAATAGGAGGAGGTTGACAATAGGCAGAGTATTTAGTACATGAGAGCATGGAGTTTAGCCGGGGGAAAGCCAACAGGGTGACACAAAGCGAAGTGTGACATTAAGGGGTAGTGACATTAAACTAAAACCACTGTATTATATATTTAAATATATTATTATATTAAATATTTATATATTATATATATATTGTATATGTATATAATATAATATATATATAATATATAATATACAGTGTCTTCAAATAAGANAGTATTTAGTACATGAGAGCATGGAGTTTAGCCGGGGGAAAGCCAACAGGGTGACACAAAGCGAAGTGTGACATTAAGGGGTAGTGACATTAAACTAAAACCACTGTATTATATATTTAAATATATTATTATATTAAATATTTATATATTATATATATTGTATATGTATATAATATAATATATATATAATATATAATATACAGTGTCTTCAAATAAGGTGAAATTTTGGAGAAATGATTTTGCGGAAAATCAAATTTTGGTTCTATGTCACACTTTTTAACAATTTATGAACTGCTCAAGCTACTGAAAACCGTTTCTACAAAAGTTTAATTAAAATTTACATTTTTAATAGTGTCGGAAGAGTCTAATTTGTGACAGTTTTGAAAACTTTAGTCGCAGATTTTCGCCTTCTTATTTGAACACCCTGTATAAATATATTTTATATAAATATATAAAAATTCAAATATTCCAATAAGCCCAATTCAAATATTTAATTGATAATTACACTCACAATAAATATTTATAAATAAATATATAAAAATTCAAATATTCCAATAAGCCCAATTCAAATATTTAATTGATAATTACATTCACAATAAATATTTATATATAAATATATAAATATACAGTGTGTTCAAATAAGGTGAAATTTTTGAGAAATGATTTTGCGGAAAATCAAAAACTTATTCTATGTCACACTTTTTCACACATTATGAACTGCTCAAGCTACTGAAAACCGTTACCACGAAAGTGTAGTTAAATTTTGTTAGGTTAAAAGAGTGTCGGAAGAGCCTAATTTGTGAGAATTTTGAAAACTCTAGTCCCTGATTTTCGCCTTCTTATTTGAACACTCTGTATTAGGGATGAACCGAAGCTTCGGTTGGCCGAAGGACAACCTTCGGTCTCCGGCCTTTGACCGAAGGTTCGGCCGAAGAGTTAACTATTTTTCGAGCATTTAACTGCTTGTAATGTTGGAGAGTGATTAGATCACGTAATTATAACGTAACAGAAAACTGACGTCTTTTTGTTTTATTTAGTTTTTAAATATTCTTATTCTAAATCTAATCTAATTTTGACTTCAATCGCATCGACTAAAAAAATTTAACATCCCTCTCACCTGTGGGTCACTTATGACCACAGTATTTCATGTCACGTGTGCAAATGTAGTGTTGCAAGTGCCAAGGTAATTGACATCTCAGGATTGTTATAACCGCATTATCAAGATATAAATCTCATTATTAACTCATAATAATGATAACAAATTGCCTGTGTGTTAATATTGTATGGAATATTTAACAAAATAATTAGTTGGATGGATGATATAAAGTAAAAACCAAAAATTTTGTATCCTTAAATCGATTTTTTTTTAGGAAGTCAAATTCTGCTATAGTGAGTAGTGTTCTCCATGACTCTGAGTCCCAAGGTTTTTGTGAGTCGGAAGTCATTTGATGACTGACTCTTTCGCGTTTGGGAGTCAGACTCATGATTCTTTTCCAACGTGCGCAAATGAGACTAGCGGACTTATTTTCCTGATTTATTTTGAAATTATATTTCTGAACTTAATACCTATTTATCTACATCTCCAATGTTGTTAGGGCAAAAGGAAACCCCATTTGAGTGGTGGAAACTGTATCAGCCTATTTACCCTCAAATGTCATCAATGCCAAAAAATACTTGTCTGCCCCAGCTAAGACTGTATGCAATGAAAAGATGTTTTCAGAAAAGGGGAACATTTACGAAACTAAGAGAATTAGACTTACTCCAGAGAACGGGGAAGTACTCACTTTTCTTCACCACAACCTCCATCACTTAAATTTCGAATATTGAAAGCACTATATTCCATTCATTCTTTTAGGAATTGTTAGGGACAAAATGAAATGTGTACTTATCCCAAATTCCGTATCAGTTAAAATGTTATTAATAAAGAAAATGAGTTCTTGACGTTGAGACCTTTCGATAGACACCCCACATGCACAATGAAAAGCTCTTCGGCCGAAGGTTCGGCCTTCGGCGACCCACCGAAGACGTAGCTTCGGCCTTCGGCCACGAGCCGAATGTGCCCTTCGGTGCATCTCTACTCTGTATAAATATAAAATATATAAATATATAAATATATTGTGAAATAAATATATAAATATTCCAAAATTACATTCACAATAAATATTTTAATTAAATATTTCAAAATTACATTCACAATAAATATTTTAATTAAATATTCCAATAAGCCCAATTCAAATACATTCACAAAAACCCGAAGTTTCAGTTCGTTTTGGTAAAGTAAAATAATAATTTGGATATTCACAAGTACGCTCAATTTTGACTCAGACATTAGTTTCCAGCTATTATTTTTAGAATTATTTCAATTGGGGGTATAACATTTTTATAGGGAGCCAAGTGTGATCGTAAGCTCTGCAGAATTTGCTGTTCGACAAAATGTAAAACTGAAATCGTGGATTGTGTGGGACATCGAATTCACATGCAAAGTCAGAAGGATATCGGATCACCCGAAAAAATGGAAATCGTTGATGTTTAAAGTTTCGGGCCTTGGAAATCGTAGTTTGTTTGATTCTCTCAAAGTAACATCTTATATCAACAGTGTTATGTTTTCTTAAAATGTTAGACTTGATTGTTATTAATTAATTAATTATACTTGAAATAATTTTACATTTAAAATTGTTACAGAAAGTTTTAATTTCATTATCTTTTGTGTATTCTTCATAGGCTCTAATGAATAGATGACATTAAAATATGTAAATGAAAAATCAATTTGCAATATGAATTTTTAAAATCCAGTTTCCGGTTTGTATTGTTGTTGCAGTTAATTAGTTATGGGAGTAAAAAAAGTTTATTCTTGGTGAAAATTTTGTGGAGGCGTGCATAAATTCAAAGTGCAAAAATGTGGTTCATTTGCCTGGGTTTTTCTTTGGTATTTTAGGTCCGATTGAGATCAAATTTTGCATCGGCATAGCCAGTTGCATTCCCCTGGTGGACCTTTTGTAGATTACGAAAATTTCAATTTTTTGAAGTTTTATGAAATTTTGAAGAAAAAATTTTTTTTCGAAAAAAAATTAAAAATAATCGAATTTTGGTCAATTTGACAGTTTGTGTAACTATAGGGTGTGTTAGAGAAACAGCAGATGACGCTGAGACTGCTACTATAATCGAACTTTCTCTTTTCCTATGAACTGGGCAGTAAGGCCCGTTACACTAGAAGTAATCAGCCCGCTGATTGATCTAGCGTCCACTAGATCTAGCAGCGGGCTGCTATATTTAGCAGCTTAGACTCTACATGTAGGGGCTGTGTTGCTAGATGTAGCAGCGAAGCTGCTAGATCTCGAGTCTTGGTGCTGCTAGGTCTAGCAGCACTAAACTTATTTCCAAAACCTCGAATATATATTTTGTTGACGAGTTTAGCTACTATTTTTAATCGATAGTAAATCAAATTTAGCAACTTTTCACCGTGGGAAAAAAATTTTTCATCGTGGCAGGGCTGACTTAATCAATAAAATTTTACTTCTATTTCTGTTTATTTCTGTTTATAAATTACACGGTTGAAAATTTCTGGTTAATTTTTTTAATTAAATAGCTTATCCTATGGTCCTTCGACTGCTATAAAGCTCGATCGAGAATAATTGATACCCGATTTTAGAAAAATAATTGAAAAGTGAAACTGCTAAATCTAGATACTTCAGCAGGGTCTCTGCTTCTAGGATCTCTGTTGCTAAATCTAGGGGCTCCGTTTCTAAATCTAGCAGCAGCTCCTATATCTAGAGGCTGTTGCTAAATCTAGCGACCTTGGCGCTGACATCTCATTTATTGAAACTAACCGTATTAACCTTAAAGAAATTATTTTCTATGCATTTCAATTGTCAAAAAAAAAAAAAATTTCAACTAACAAAATAAACGAATTACATTATTGTAATTGTCAGAGGGAAAGTGCCCATGTGCAACGGGCATGGGAAGAAGTTTGCCACGTTGGCAGTAGGCGTTTTTGGAGATGAGGAGAATGAGCCGATCAGCCTCATTCCGTCCTCGTAGTGTTTTTGGATCTGGGACTGGTAGGGACTCCTCGCTGTTAAAATAATTAATATTTTTTCCAAATTACTGGTATTTTGTTTGTCTTGTTTTCTGTTGGAGTGATTGGCTTTCGCCAATCGCTGATTAAAATTATATTGTTTATTTGATTTGTTGTTCGTTGTGTTATTTGAAGTCGCAGGAGGGACTTCATTGATTGAACTTTTGTTTGTGTCCCTTGAGGGACTAGTGACTATGTTTGCTCCACCGGGTTAAAGGAGCGCCACCACATCCCTCACCAATATCACCATCAGGTACCATCTATAATTTTATTCATTCAGCGGCATAATCCGCTCAACGTAATAAACAAATTATTATAGTAAACGAATTACTTCATAAAGAATTTTTATTGCAAAGTCAAAAAATTTACTACGAAAGGTAGGCAACGCTGCAAGGCCCTAAAAGTAGGAGCAAAGCACCTAGAAATAGCAGCTACACCACTACTAGCAGCAGAACAGCTAGATATATCGTCCACTACATCTAGCAGCAGAGACGCTACTTCTAGTGTATCAGACCTTACTGCTAGGTTTCAATGAAGAAGAAAACGTGCACGAAATTCTAAAAATAATTTCAGGCAATTTCTAAATTGAATAAAAAGAAAGAAGCTTCACCCAACTGGTATGGACAGCGGAAAACATGATAATATTTCAAAATTGAAAGAACACTAGTGTTATTTACGATTCCCAGTTTGGCTTGAGTCAGAACTAGGGTCCAAATGACTCTGAATCATGACTGACTCATCAATTTCTCGGAGTCACTGGTTTTTGGTGACTGAATCAATAGAGAATTGGAAGTCACTGAGTCGTGACTCTGAGTCACCTGACTCATGTGCTTTTCCAAAGTGACTCTGAGTCGTGACCGAAGGAACATGAGTTCCCTCGTCGTCGTCCTCATCAACCCGTTCCTGCGTTGCTGTTTCCCTCACCTCAAAAAATAACACCAGGAACAAGAGACCATCATCTCGTCGTCCCTTTCTCTATTAAAAGTTAAACTAAAGCCACCTTCTTTAGGTTAAAATATATTTATTATTATTCCTATATATATATCATTGATATAGCTGTATGAGCGTTGTATAAAGACAACGTTCAGATTCATTTCATAACTAGAGGAATAAACAGCTCTGCTGTCTTCCTCCATCTTGGATTTTCTTAAATTTATATAATTTATATTTTATTTCATTTTAAAATTATTATTTAAAATATAATTGGTTGGTCCATGGTGACCTAAGGTGTCCTCACTCCATAGGACATCATCATCATCTCATCATTATCCACTGTTAGACTGAGAAGTGGATTTTCCCACTTCGTTTACAACTTTTACCCATTCCTAAGTTGGATGGATTCGTCGGTGTGGGAGAAATTTTCCAAGACCGACGCTCCATCCATTTTGGAAAATAGAGAATGAGAACTTAGTCTCATTCTGACTTCCCATTCGCCCAAACTTACCTGCCTGTGTGAAGTTCTTCCTTTTTTCTTTCGGATTTTGTGAAGAGGAATCTGGATTTTCCACCGGCTGGAGGATTCGGAAGTTAATAGTTAGTGACCCTCATGAGTGATGAGTCCTCAAAATTACCCTTTCCACTCCAAATTGATTAATTGCAACCCCTATTCCCCCTGTAAGACCCCCTCAGTCTTACACCACATTTGGACCGATTGACAGATCTACATTCCGTCATCACTCACTAGGAAGAGTCATGACTCCCAACCAACAAAGCGTTACAGCTTACATCTTGCCATTTTTGTACTACCCAAATCTTTTCAACTCCCACAACCCACAACAAATCTGGGTGGGAGTTTGCTGCCGCTCAGCTCGTGTTTAGTTTTAAACACACTTGTAACTTACACCACTACACATCGAAATCGAACTCCATATTTAAACAAAAATATAAATTCAACGCTTCTATAAATTCCAGCTCACAACCAGAATCAAAGTACACAATAACCATTTGTAATAGAAATGTAAGTCGAAATCAATGATTTTAAAGAACCACGAAATCTAAACCATAATTCACATTTTTAAATAGTTTAGATTTAAATACATGGTTTTAAGTTTCTCAAATCGAAATCCATAACATTTCAAGCCATCGAAATTGAAATATACTAAAATCTGGAGATAAGTTTAAAGCATGTACAATAAAACGGAGTTTTCTTAAAATAGGCAAAGGTTTATACTTTAAAAAAAAATTCATAATTTTAAGGTACTCGAATTCGAAATACGTTATTCGAAGAAGATCGAAATCAAAATAGAAATTTAATTCAACTTTTCAGTCGAAATTGAAATCGAAGTTTAAGTCTCGGTGCAAACTGTAAGCTTAATGTCAATGTCTAAATTCAACATTAATCATTCGAAATCGAACCCCAAACTTTTCAGTCATTCGAAATTTTGAACTTAGATTTCGAGCTAATTTAGAAGTGCGGTTTGATAATTATGCAGTAGAAAATGAGTTAATTGAACAAAGTCAATAAAATAACAAAAGTTCAAAACATTCCGATGTGTTCAATCATCGATTATTTTGGAATAGTTGACACGACGGATCAGTGTAAATATTGCAAGTGAGCTAATTGAATTTTAAATCGGATCAAAAATATAGAATGATTTAGAAAAAATTATTTAAGTCTACCCAAAAAAAGCAAGTAACTTAGCGTCTTTGTATCACTTTGTTAGAAAGGTAAGTGGACTTTCACACTTCCTTTAAAACTTTTACCCTTCCTCCCCTTCCTCTACTACAACAAAAAGTAGACTCGTCGTCCCAAGCGTCCTTTTTTCTCCTGAGACGACGAGTCTAATCAGCAGCAGAGAAAAAGAGCTTCAGTCTAATACCGACTCTCTCTCTCAACTCCTCTACCCCAGCCATTTTGGATTTTCGGTTTATTCTTTGGTTTTGGAATTGGTTTTCACCAATTCTTGGATTTTAGATGAAGGGTATTTCGACCCTTTACCTTCAGTAAGTTACCCCTTGACCTCTGACCATTCCGATCCCAATTTTTCTTTCTACTAATTAGTTATTCCCTTATTTGTCCCTTCATTCCCCTAAATAATAATAATTCCCATTCCAACCCGTCACTTCCTCGAATTCAACCCCATACCCCAAAATACCCAATCCACTCCCTAATTACTTAATTTAACCCCAATTCCCCTTCCCGTAAGACATCCCAGTCTTACATAAGACGGCGATTTTTCTATTTTTTTTTTCAGTTTTTCTTAAATATATTTTTACATTTCCTGGAATCGGATCTTCAAATCCAGATTCCTTTCGTCGACGGAGAGGACGACGACAGCTGCCCTCACCGCCAAACCAGTCTCTACCACATCGGAGAGTCGAAAGACTCAGGTTTGTTTAATTAATAAATATTTTTTAAGAATTTTTTGAGTTTTTGTTTTGCTTGTTTGTTGGGGCTTTTAAGCCCTATATTTCGTAGCGCTTAGCGCAAAAGAGTAATTTTTTTTCATTTTGGTCTTTTTTGTCTACGGGTCATGCCCGATTTTTCATTTCCTCCACCTACACTAGCATATGTGGTTTTAACTTCACTTACCATGCATTTAGGCCAATAAATATATTTTAGAATTGTGTTATTGTTTTTATTTCGAAGCATAATTTCATCAATTATCATCCCTACTACCACCCTTAATAAATTTTTGGTTTATTTTACTCAAATTCGACTGCAATAAACCGAATTCGGAGTCGAAAAACAGGCTTTTGTAAAGCCAACCCCGTCCCAACCCAACTTTTAGCAACTATTAGCCCACGAGCATCACATCATTTTCCCATCGTCATAACCACACACCAGTCATAGTTGGCAATCCCTCCCATCCATCCCACACATATTCAAATTTGATTTCATTCCATCCCTTGTACCACAAAGCCGCAATTAATGTCCTTATATTCTGAAACATCACAATAATTCCCAAAATTCACAAAACTTAAAAAAAAATTATTCCCAAATCTCTCCAAATTATTCCCAAATCCCTCCAAATTATTTCCAAATCTCTAAAATTAATTCCCAAACCACCAAACAAATTCCAAATTCTTTTCCATTTATTTACAAACCCACCCCAAATCACCGTTTATACCATTAAAGAATTTCACATTCCCACAAAATTACATCCCTGACCATTAAATTTATTCCTAAACTTTTCGAAAACTACCCCAAACCCCCACAAATAATTCCACATTAATTTTTATTTATTTCCTATCATTTCTCCCAACTCATAACCCCCTAAATTACATTCATTATCCCATTCCATCTCAATTTTTCCACATTTTTACAAAAAAATTTCCGGTTAATTATTCCAATACCCAATTGTCTCAACTAACAAATCCACATCCGTAATGGCTCCTAAAATTCGAAATGAGCAATCATAACCCCGATTTTTGGTTGGACTGAATCAAAGGGGGCTCAAAAATTTCAGAACAATGTTGTGTCCCCATTGAGCCATGAAATGACCTTTACAAATGTTGCTTAGAATAGTTCAGTGACCAGCTTTTTTTAATAAAATTTTTCTGTGATCACTTGTTCAAATTTTTGAAAATTTTGAAAATTTAAAAAACATTGAAAAATTTCAGAATCATGTTGTGTCCCTCTTGAACGATGAAATGACCTCTACAAATGTTGCTTAGAACAGTTCAGTGACCAACTTTTCATAATAAAATTTTTCTCTGTGATCACTTGTTCAAATTTTTGAAAATTTTGAATATTCAAAAATTTCACAACCGCGTGTTATGTATGCCTCTTGAGCGACGAAATGACCTCTACAAAACTTGCTCAATTCAATTTACGCGAGTAAATTTTCATAATAAACTTTATCGCTGTGGTGACCTAGATGTAGGTCAAGCTGTAATTTTAACTACACAGTTCATAAATACTTATTCGGAGACGTCTACCCGAATAAGTCAGCCCAGGGCGAGGACGTGAACCCCTATCCGAATGCCGCTCCAAAAATTAGGTTTTTTGACTGGGTACCTTCCAGTTTGGGTTTTTAACCTAAGTACCATCCAGTGCTTTATATTACTGGGTTACATCCAGATTCAGCACGGTTCTTAACCTGGGTACCATCCAGGGCTTTTTTATCCTTGTCATGGTTGTGAAATTTTTCAAAATTTTTTTAAATTTTCAAAATTTTCAAAAATTTGAACAAGTGATCACAGAGAAAAATTTTATTAGAAAAAGTTGGTCACTGAACTATTGTAAGCAACATTTGTAGAGGTCATTTCATCGCTCAAAACGGACACATAACATGGTTCTGAAATTTTTTTTTGCTTTTGCTAAATTTGACGCAAATAAGAAAATTTTTCCCAAATTAGTCTTGCAGCAGTTTCGACAAAAATGGTGGAAGCGTCGACTCTACTTGAAATGGAAATTCAACATGAGAACATAACCGTATTCAAAGTCTCAAGCAAATTTTCATCACCCAGTATTGTCCCTGGTAAGGTAAAGTAGAGGATAGGATCAGAAGATCGGATATACAGAGGGGTCAAATAGTGGCTACCAAGCGATCCTCACTTCACACACTCTTTTACTCATCATCCAAAATTTAAAACACGCAGGTGGGCATCATAAATTCTCTTCTGTGGTAGACTCTTGGTGGATTCTCAGTCTGTTTAAAAAGAATATTTCTTACTAATAATGAATTAGCTGAAAATTAATAATGCCCACAATGAATTATGAAGTTGATAACTTACCAACCTGTCCTAATGGATCATTTGTTCAAAATTACCGCCATCCATATCCAAAGAATGATCTAGGCNTTGATAACTTACCAACCTGTCCTAATGGATCATTTGTTCAAAATTACCGCCATCCATATCCAAACAATGATCTAGACGGGCGGAAAACGCTTGTCTCACGTGCTGTAGCATTTGAGGGTTATTAGTCACAGTTGCAATGAAAGTATCAATTCGAATTTTGCGGTCCTGCATACTGACTGGTCGAAGAGAATTAAATATGGTTGACTTCATGTAACCCCAAAAAAAAATTAAGTGGGTTCAAGTCAGGCGACCGAGCCGGCCACTCCCTTGGCCCTCTTCTACCAATCCACTGATACGGCCAAATGCCATTTGAAAATTTCGAGAACTCAGGGTTTCAGTTTCTAAATTAAATATTACTAAATAATTAATTCACTCATCAATTGCGATGAATTTGAATGCCCATCTACGTGGGTGGCGGGTAGAAGTGTGAGGATCACTAGGCGGCCACTATATAACTCCTCTGTATAGTGAGTCCATTTGAAACCTCCCATTTTTGAAGTTTGTTATTTTCTAAAAATAACAATCCCGCAGTAACTACAGTGAAATTCGGTGATCATTTATTGAAAATATAATATGATTACAAATCAAACAGGAATGAAAGAAGAAATCAAAATTTAGAGAGTTCACTGACCGATTACAACTGTTGGGATGTAATTTTTCTCACAAACCAACACAAAAATTGAAATCACCATGGTTTCGATTTTTCGTTTATGGGAGGCTTCAAATGGACTCACTGTATTTCGTTAATCTAAAGGTCCACTTGCGCCACAAGGCACCGCCCGCGAACCCATTTCATATGTGGGCACTATTTCTAATTTTCACTTTGTTTTGCTAATTTTTTTTTAATGCTTTGATAGACTAAAAATCAATAAGATTAATGAGTCAATAACCCTATTTTCCGACAAAACTGAGTCATGTGAAAGACTAGTCTTGCAAGGATAATTGCCAGTGATGAATTGTCCTTGAAACCTGGGACATTTTCTAGACTTGAAATTTTGACACATCCCATTGCCAAAGAAGCTATTTGGAGTAGGGTTCCCATGGCTCAGAGCATGACTCACGGACTCCCATTTTCACAGAGTCAGAGTCATGAATTTTAATGACTCAGTGAACCTAACTCAGTGATCCTTATAAAATCACTCCTGAAGCTTGAGTCGGAGTCAGTTGACTCAGAGTCATGACTCAGTGACTCAGATACGGAGAAAATTTATATTTTTTTTACAGTAAAATGAGCATAATGCGTATTCAAAGTTCAAATGAGTGATACAAAAACGCTAAGTTTTCGGTTAGACCCTTAATAAAATTTTCTAATTCTTTATTTTTGGTCCGATTTAAAATTCAATTACCTCACCTGCAATATTTACACTGATCCTTGGTGTCAAGCTATCAAAATAATTGATGATTGAACACATCGGAATGTTTTGAACTTTTATTATTTTATTGACTTTGTTCAATTAACTCATTTTTTATTGTGTAATTATCAAACCGTGCACTTCTAAATTAGCTTGAAATCTAAATTCAAAGTTTCGAATCACTGAAAAGTTTTGGGTTTCGATTTCGAATGATTAATGTTGAATTTCGATTTAGCTTACAGTTTGTACCGAGACTTAAACTTCGATTTCAATTTCGACTGAAAAGTTGAATTAAAGGATTTGGATCTTCTTCGAATAACGGATTTCGAATTCGAGCACCTTAAAATTATGAATTTTAATTTTTTTTTAAACTATAAAATTTTGTCTATCTTAAGAAAACTCCGTTTTATTATACATGCTTGAAACTTACCTTCAAGTCTTAGTATAATTCAATTTCGATAGCCTGAAATGTTATAGATTTCGATTTTGAGAAAATTAAAGTCATGGATTTAGATCTAAACTATTTAAAAATATGAATTATGCTTTAGATTTTGTGGTTTTTTAAAATCATCGATTTCGACTTACATTTCTATTTCAAATGGCTATTGTCTACTTCGATTCTGATTATTAGAATTTTTAGTAGGGTTGAATTTAGATTTTTATTAATATCTGTAATTCGATTTCGATGTGTAGTGGTGTAAGTTACAAGTGTGCTTCAAACTAAACATAAGCCGCGCGGCAGCAAACTCCCTCTCTCAGATTTGTTGCGTTGCAGGAGTTGAAAAGAATTTGGTAGTTAAAAAATCAAGATGTAAGCAGTCAGGCTTTGTTGCTTGGGAGTGATGACTCTTCCTAGTGAGTCGCGACTCAGAGTCAGCTTGGAAAGGCACAGAGACACGAGTCAGGTGACTCCCATTTCTCTATTGAGTCAGTCACCCAAAACCAGTGACTCCGAGAAATCGATGAGTCAGAGTCAGAGTCATGACTCAAAGTTTCATTGAGTCAGAGCCGCTCGGACCCTAGTAGTGTGGAGTAATAGAGTATAATTAAAAAAAAATCTAGTGTCATAAATTGAAAAAAAAACCTTTCAGTAACCGTTGTCAAGTTTTTTGGACGATGTCGAATAAGTTTTGTATGAGTATACATGCCTAATCGCATTTCCCAGTTGCCATTTTTAGTTTTTATAACATATTTTTTGGATTTTTATTAAAATTTGAAAACGATAATTTTTGAAAAATAAACATTTTGATCATGTTGGGTATTGTTCTACCCCTACTACTTTAGGAAGTAACGCTGAATGCATGAAAGCATGTTTAGAACAAAAATAATAATAGTAAAAACATATTTTTTTTAATTCGTTTTTAATTTAGTCATTCGAAATTTTGAATTTAGATTTAAAGCTAATTTAGAAGTGCACGGTGTGATAATTACGCGGTAGAAAAATGAGTTAATTGAACAAAGTCAATAAAAATATAAAAGTTCAAAACATTCCGATGTGTTTAATCATGAATTATTTTGATAGAGTTGACACGAAGGATCAGCGTAAATATTTCAGGTGAGGTAATTTAATTTTAAATCGGACCAAAAATAAAGAAGAATTAAAAAAATTTTATTAAGGGTCTAACCGAAAAGTTAGCGTTTTTGTATCACTCATTTGAACTTTGAATACGCATTATGCTCATTTTACTGTAAAAAGAAAACTAAAATTTTTGTGAATCTGAGTCACTGAATGAGTCATGACTCTGGGTCACATGACTCCGACTCACGCTTCAGGAGTGATTCTATAAGAATCAGTGGGTTAGGTTCACTGAGTCATTAAAATTCATGACTGACTCTGTGAAAATGGGAGTCCGTGAGTCATCGGAACCCTACTCCATACAGCCTCTTTGGCAATGGAGTGTGTCAAAATTTCAAGTTTAGAAAATGTCCCAGGTTTCAAGGACAATTAATCACTTGCAATTATCCTTGCAAGACTAGTCTTTCACATGACTCAGTTTTGTCGGAAAATAGGGTCATTCACTCATTGAGTCAATAATCTGACTTTATTTTTAGTCTATCAAAGCATTAAAAAAAATTACAAAACAAATTGAAAATTAGAAATAGTGCCCATATATGAAATGGGTTCGCAGGCGGGTGCGTTGTGGCGCAAGTGGACCTTTAGATTAACGAAATATATCCGATCTTCTGATCCTATCCTCTACTTTACCTTACCAGGGACAATACTTCTCTAGATCGACGTAGCTGAAGTTATAGTAAAATATTTGGATATAATGAACAATTATTGAATTGTAGGGTCCGTTCACTCTACGGATATAATGAACTCCGGCTATAATTAAATTCCTGCCGGTCCCTACCGGTTCACTTTAACCGGACTTCACTGCATTTTCAAAAGTTACTTAAGGACCACATTACAAGGACAGCTAAATAAATCCGGGCCATCTTTCTCCGCCTATCACAAAATCGGTTTGAGTCAGCCGGCAAACAAGTAGTGAACAATAGACGTGAATTTAGCTGACAAATTTTGAATTTTTTTTTATTTTTAATTATAGTTATTCTAATCTAACGACACCTAGATCTCAATCTGAAAAAACAAGTGATTGACTTTAAGGTGAAGGGAGCATGAAAGAAACCCTAAACTCCACAACATTAGAGATTTTTCGACAAATGCTGCCTTGTAAAATTTATCATTTGTCTTTCTAATAGATTAACTTTGAAGGGATTGTTGGATCCTTTAAGGGTCTTAAGTCCGAAGTCCTGTGGAGTTCGGGTCACCAAATCACCGAAAATTAACAAATTAAATAAATTAATAATAAATAAATAATAATAATTAAAAAATAATAATAATTTCCAAAATGGAGTAGCAGAGAGAGATCCGTTTTATTCAACGGTTGAAATTGAACTGAGTCTATCCACCGGGATAGACTCTACACAGGTAAGTTAATATATATATATCTATAATAATAATAATAATAATAATAAATAACTATATCTAGGGAGGGTATATTGAGAATGAAAGGGAAGAAGCAGTTTTGTTTTTGTTTGTGGTGAACGGAAGTCCAGTCCCGTTCACCATGTGATGTGAGGCCGGGGGTTGGTTTCCCAACAACTTGACATCTTAACAACAATTTCCTTATTACCTTTATCGATCTCGGATTTATTTTCCTTTGAAGCATAATTTTTTATTTACAAACATTGTTTAAAACAGGATCATATTTCTTCTTGTTTACAATTTAGTACCAGAAAAATACCAAAATTAGTCGCGGATTAATTTGCCCCTACAAATATATTTTTTGAAACGTTCAAAATACTTTACGAAATGAACTAATATCACGTTTTTTTTTTAGTTTAAACCAGTGTTCCGTTGATCACACCTTTTTACTTAAATCACATCAGTGTTATTAAATGTGCATTATTGTGATTTATTGCGATATGGGATTAATTGTGATTAATCAATTTAATTTATTCATATTTATCTTTATCACACTTCATTGCTAAATCACATCACAAGCGTGAATTATCGGAATTTATTGTGATTAATTGGGATTTTTTGTGATAAATTGTGAAATATAACATTAAGTGGAACAAACTATCTCATGATGTCGTTAATAAGCTATCAGTTTGTTTTAGGGCTTTGCGTGCTAAAAGTGAAAAATTATCTAAGCCAAAAATGGAGCGAAAGTCATTAATTTTTGAAACTCAAAATCAAGATGACATAAAAATCATTGAGCCTGATCAAGAGACTAGTTCAAACTACACTGATTCTCAAAATGAATTTAGTGAGACAGTAAATCAATTTTACTAGCTTTCCTCAATGAAAGTGGGAGTCCCAGCAACAGGCTCGGCAGACCCTTTCAAAATGAAATCATTTGTTTTAGTAATTAGTTTGTTAAATCTTTTCAAAAAACGATAAGTTTTAATAAAATGGTATTATATTGAATTTTGAGTCAACGTCCTGTCTTAATTTTAATATAATTTTTTTTTAATTTCATCGTAGCTTTTGCTTCTTTAATAGGAGTATAAATGCCAGTTTGAAATGATTCGTTGAAGTACATTTCATATATTTCTTTCAGGCTCATTCTCTCTATGACAAACCTTCCGTGCTCATTTTCCTTCTCTCGGAGTTTGTAAGTCAAAAGTTTCATAGTCGTCAATTGGTCCAATTTCTAGTGAGTCAATCAGTTTTCCCTGACACAGTGATAATTAACTTGTCACAGATTATTTCTTCAACTTCTTTCTGAACTTGATCAAAAGTTGCATTTCCATTTTCTAGAGTTTTGGAACTTATTCCATTTATTCTGGTCATCATTGCAGTGACGTGGTAGCTTCCACATGCTGTCTTAATTGTTTTGGAGTAAATTACTTCTTGGTTGAAGTCCACTATCGCTCCTGGGCAGCTATGTTTCGACATTTTCTTTTCTTCCCTTTCAAACCAATCACCTCTATTACCACCTCACAGTCAATGGATATTACATCCGTTGTTCTGAACTTTTTCCACCATGGTATAACTTTAGGTGCCATAGGTTTTCTTGTCTAAAAGTATACCACTGCACCTGGATGGTCACCAGGATCTACCACTGCAACTGGAAGGTTGACAGGACTTGGCTCTAATGATTCGGGCCTTAACAGCTTCCTTCTTTTAGCTCTCTTGCACATTTGCATAANGTTGACAGGACTTGGCTCTAATGATTCGGGCCTTAACAGCTTCCTTCTTTTAGCTCTCTTGCACATTTGCATATCACGTGTCTTGATCTCCTCGTGTGAAAATGTGTCTAGTAACGATTTCATAAATTGCATTTTCTCATTCCTTGTTGCATTCACTGACCAATTAAGCACGTCTTGTTAAAANGTTGACAGGACTTGGCTCTAATGATTCGGGCCTTAACAGCTTCCTTCTTTTAGCTCTCTTGCACATTTGCATAACACGTGTCTTGATCTCCTCGTGTGAAAATGTGTCAAGTAACGATTTCATAAATTGCATTTTCTCATTCCTTGTTGCATTCACTGACCAATTAAGCACGTCTTGTTAAAAATATGAAACAAAAGTTCATTTTTATAATTTAAAAAATTTAACAAATTCAATAAACTTACCTGAGAAGCATCCATTTTTGATTGTTGATTAAAATGAGACTTCGGATCTCAGAATGAACAAATGACAATGAGCTCAGAATGACAACCCATTTATAAAACTGAAATCTATTTTTGTTTTGATTTTTTATACAAAAAAGAAGGAAACCAGTCGTGCTAAGTGATGAATTAATCCGTACTAAGTTGTAAATTTTCTGACCAGACTAACCGTAGGTTAAAGTTATGGATCCATCACATTTAGTTTTGGTGGTGTTAAATTTCAGAATACATGTTCTAGGGCACAGTTGTGACAGCAACCCATCCTCGATGTTTTGATCCGAAGATCGATGGGTGTCGATCTCGATCTCAATCTTTTAACGCAGCGATCGACTAGTGCCGACCTTGCTCTCGATCTTTCAGTGAAAATTTTATTTTCAAACTGACTTTGCCGAAGCTAATTTCTGCACTCAGTATTTTCGTAACTAAAAGTAACAGTGTAACTGTGTAACAGTAACTAAAAGTGTACTTTTGAGCTATTCCGATCTCGACCTTCTGTGCAACATGACAGTCGATCCCATTCTTGATCTCCTACAACATCAAATAGTTGCAACTGGTTCCAGGCTGTTTTTGTGCATTATAAAAATTCATTCATTCATTTCATAAATCAAAAAGAAATAAAAATCCCGTTTTACACAATTTATTAACATTATCGATTAAACAATTTTTGTAAATAAAAAATTATGCTTCAAAGGGAAATTAATCCGGAATCGATAAAGGTAAATAGGAAATTGCTGTTAGGATGTCAAGTTAACGTATTAGAACAAAAGATAAATTTTGCAAGGCAGCATTTGAGGAAAAACCCCTAATGCTGTGAAGTTTAGGTTTTCTTTCATGCTCCTACACCTTAAAGTCAATTTCTTGTTTTTTTTTTTTAAGATTGAGATCAAGGTCTCAGGAGTGACGAATATTACATTAGAATATCCATAATTAAAAAAAAAATAAAAATTTGTCAGCTAACTTAACGTCTATTATTCACTACTTGTTTGCCGGCTGACTCAAGCCGATTTTAGTGAAAGGAGGCCCTGGTTTATTTGGCTGTCCTTGTTATTAAATGCTATTAAATTTCGATAGTTTTTAATTTTTCAAACTTAGATTTTTGTTGATAATTGGAAAATGTGCCCTCATTAAGAAAAAATGACTGTTATAACTGGAAATGTTAGTTTGAAAAAATTAGCAACTACGACTGCACCGTGCTTATATTTTTTCTATTTCCGCCTCATATTACGTCCGAGATAATTAATTGGAGATTGACAATTAAAAGCAAGAATGATTAAATTGGCATGGTGGTGTCTAAATATTTCGATGGGGAAATGAATATAAGTGTATTCAATTTTTCTGCATATGGATTCTAATCGTATAAAATTTCTTATTAGCTCCAAAACACGATAAAACAGAACTTAAGCTGTACTATTCTTTAAGAGCGAGTGCTTCGTTACCTCGACCATCCGATGTCTGCAACTGGGTTTCAATTGAATCAACATATTCATACGCAACATCTATTAAGCACTTCTCGGTTTGCGCACCCTTTATAATTTTTGATAAGAGCTGGTGAGAAGTGGTTAGGATGTACACCATACCAAGCCAGTTTACACCGCGGGTCCAACACTATAAAAATATAAATAAACAAACAAACATACCATGCAACAGACGTTTTAAGTTCCATTACCTGTGCCAATCACTAAGACTTGTACGTCTGCAGATAACAAGCAGTGCTTGTTCAATTTTTCACGAGCCTTCACAGCGGCAGAGATAATCATTGATCGTTGGTGCTGTCAGACTGCAAATGTAAATAAATAAATTTTAGTAGAGGAAAGAAAATTTAACACACTAAAGTTCATGTAAAAATGTTCCGTTTACTGTTATACATTTCAAATGGTTATAAATTTCCATGTAGACAATGCATGACATCGACAACGTCGGAATCTCCCCATTTTGTAGATAATTTGTCAGTATGAAAAGATTTAAGGAATTAGATTATTTTCTCAATACACTGCCATTATCTGTCACTCAGTTTCAGTCTGTGCAGCTTAGATTCCCGAAGGATTATGTACTCGAGACCCTGTAACAATGAATATGTGCGACAAAATACGATATTAGTAACATTAATCTCTGTACTTTAATTTTTACACTTTTCATTTATTTGCCCTATTTAGAATTTTGTAAGTTGAGTTCCACCGAGTCTTGTCATCCTTAATAAGTCCCTTGTGATCAATTTCTCCAGCTTCACAAAATTGTTTAAATTTTTCTCTAGGCAAGGTTGATTTGCGAATTTTCATTATGGATTGGCTTATCTGTGAAAGAGATCTGAGCTTATTAATAATAGGAAGTTGCAATGAAACGAGGATTATCTGGAGTAATTGGAAGAAAAACTGAAGAAATAGAGGTAGTTCTGGAAGTTCAAGTTGAGGTTATCCAAAACAATTTAACCAAATTATTCAATTTTTACTTCACCTTGTCAAACGCAGACAGATTGTCAACAGCACTGACTCCAAGCTCATCTTCATTTGACAAAACTTTAAATTCATAGTCACTATCTTTAGCTTGACAAAAACTGTCATCTTCCTCTGGTAAAAAAACCTTAATTGACATAAGTGCGTCTTGACAAGCTAAATTGATTATATAAGCTAGGCACCTAATCCTTTGTCGTTTTTGTAAAAAATTTACTCCCTGATTCCAAAATACAACTAATTAGCCAAGGTTATTTAATTTAACAACTGGTAACATTGAAATTCCTTACCATCATATTCATACCAGCCTCCAAGTGAGAAAAAAATGTCGCAATTGGACACATTATCCGCTGTAATTGCCAAAACCTTTTCTGTGATGCCAAAAGTATCCAGTACTTCGAGAAACGTATTAAAAAGATTGAGCCCCGAATGCTTCTTTCAAAACTTTGAGCTCCACTGATAGTGACTGCAGATTCCAGTTTGCGTCAATCCATTGCGCTACAATACCAAGGAAGGGTATTTGATTTGGTGATGTCAATCTATCCAACGCAAATAAATTTTTCCCTGGAGTCTCCTGTCACATGTAATATTTCCAATATTTATGAGTGGCAATAATTCCACAAAAGACGTTAACGATATACTAAGAATCAAAATCAAAGTTTTACCTGTAGAGTTTTGGCAACCGAGACTTTCTCTAAAACGAATAGCTCAATTAGTTTGGTGTTGAGCTTTGTCCGGTGTGGAATGACAGCTTTCGGGTTGGCCGATGCAATAAGTCCACGGATATATGGGCAGTCCACAACTGTAAAAGACTCATCGCTCACAATAATGTAATTTAGTAGAATATTTTCAAAATCGTCTTGGTTAAATTTCTATTGAAAAGAGTTGTATAATTACACCACTAATTTTGTTTCAAAATATACTTGCATTCTAATTAATCACACTAACCTTCTGCTTGAAATCTTGGCTTCCATTTTATTTGAACTTGCTACCTTGAAGTGTGATTTGTTTGCTACCGGCCTCCGAAAATATTGGATGCGCCCTATGAATATGTTTGATCAAGTTCCCCGTAGATCTCTTGTCTTTCTTAATGGAAGTGCTATGATTAAAAATTGAGTAACTAAAAGTTTTATTGCTGCCCGATTGGTTGAATCCAACCAACTAAATGAAAGTCATTATTATTTAGTTACCTGCAGTATTTGCACGAGTAGTTTTTGTAAACAGGTTCAAAGTTGTAATTAGCGTATATAGTTGATCTTTACCTAGACTTAACCGCACCCTCCGCACGAGAATTTGACGAGGGATTAGTTGCGTCAATTTCCACTTCAGATGCATCATCGAGAAGTGAGTTCCACTTCATTGTTTCCATCCCTGCTACTTCCACCGAACATGTCAATTTTGTTAACACTGAACCGCTGGATTAATCAGGTAAATTCACTGATTGAGAAGGATTGTCAATTCACAAACGACTCACATTCACATAGTCAAAATACGTTTCCGAACTCCAATACCACCACGTAAATACCAGAGATGGGCAATTTGATCGCCCAACTTAAAGAGTTTGCCAATTTCTTGAGTTTTGAGTCTTGATTTCAAGTTTCATTATTTAGAACATGAACCTGAACCTGAATTTAGCGTAGATTACGAATCTGACATCCATTGTTGGCGGTCAAGTCAAATTTTGCAAAAAAATTACAAAGTTGTGCAAAAAATAATTTTTTTTCTTAACTGTCTTGAGTTAAACTAAGAAATATAGCATACGGTAAATTCACATGCATTTATTGAAGCGAAAAGCCAGCTTGTAACTATTGGCTTTCAATAATGAAAAATAGGGATGTGCCGAATATTCGTTGTGAATAATATTCGTCTAGGAATAGCTAGAAATTTCACTATTCCTAAATATTCCTATTCCCGAATACTGGTCTCTGTGTTCGGGAATAGTTGCACTTAGGAATCATTGATATAAAAATTAAAAAAACAAATTTTTTTAATCGACTGGAATAACTACAGTTGAAACTCACTTGTTATCACAAACAGATTTAAAGTTTGATTGTTCAAGCGCTCCCATTTAGGACGTACCGGGTTCCATCGACATGGACAGGTTATAGGTCATGGTGCAATTGTACAAAGTTTTGGAAAAAATATGAATTATGATCAGCATGAAGACTAAATATTTGATATTTTAAAATTTTTTTTTTTGAGAATGTAAATACAGCAACCCAGAAACACGCTCGATTAATAATCAGGATTTATTTGGAATCAAGCTTGCTGATATAGAAGTATTTCTGAAAATTTTAAGAGTAAATTAGATTACCACTTATTTCACCAAAATTTTCATGAGTCTGTAAAAACTCCATCCAAAGTTGGGGAAATTTGGCTCGGACGGCAGTTTGGGCGGATTGGTTCTTAGTCTTGTTGACAAGCCAAGTTACAAATGCAACTCCGAGTTTCTGATAAATTAATAAAAGAAAGTAAAATCAAAAAAAGGAATTTTGTATCACACTAAAGTCAAAGCTCGTTATAATAACCAAATGGAGGTGCCATATCTGGTTGCTATAACGGGCTGTTGCTATTACAACATTGTATTATTCAGGGTCCATGGAGACAGTTTGTTGTCGCTTCGCTTTATAGGGTCGCGCAGTTTTGGTGTTTGGCATGGGAGTTTTTTGGGAGAAAATTTGGGACCGTTCTTCGTTAATTAAAAGTCGTAAACAAATATTTCGTCACGTTTTTGTTTCTCTTGACAACAATCCATAGACAACTAAATGTACACAACGGTCCCAAAAATTTTTCTCCCAAAAATTTCCCATGTCAAACACCAAAACTGCGCGACCCTATAAAGCGAAGCGACAACAAACGGTCTCCATGGACCCTGGTATTATTAAAAGAATTATAATATAAAGGGAAATGGATAAAGTATAGAGTATTATGCAAAGCAGGGCGTTTCATACCCTCCCTCCCCCCTCTCAAAGAAAGACACCGACCTAAGTGTGCGGTGCTACTAAATTAAACGAACCCTAATCGAAGTGCAGAGTTGCTAAATGTCGCCTACCCTTTCAAGTTCAAACAAGTTTAGATAATCCTTTAAGTATAGTACTCAGGTGGGGAAAAAAGTGAGAAGAATCGACTTTTTTTAAATTAGAGCTTGGAAGAAAATTTTGGTACTCAGGTCGAGGCAAAATCAGAGCAGAAACGTAAAAAAATTCTTCCAGGGAAGAAAAAGAACATTTTCTGCTCAGGAAGAACGACCCCCTTTTTCTGCCGAGCAAAAAGTGAGAAAAATAATCTCAAATCAAATTTTGGGGAATTAGAAACATTTTTTAATAGTTTTTCACAAGTTTCAAAAACGAGAATAACTTCTAGTTAAAATATTTATTATTAATCTTTCAAAATTCAAAATTCAAAAATAAAAAAAAACACTAAATCATCATTCTCATCATCAGAACTGTATTTTCAAAAACTTTTTAAATTAGCAATGGACAGTGAAAATTTATTAATCCGAACTCTTTCTTTGAAATCAATTTATTTAAAGATTGTCACATGAAACTTTTTTTGCTCAGCCTTGACGTGAGTACCCTCTATTTTACGCTTGGCTTAAAGTGGGCAAAAATGACATTTTCAGCTCAACTTTTTTCCTACGTTTCTTCTCATCCTAG
>NIPM01000614.1:32312-65635 GCA_002738285.1 Holacanthella duospinosa
ATTTTCACTTTCTCCTGGGATTTCACTTTCTCAATTAACTCTGTTTTTATTACAGTAGATAGTTGGACTTACTCTCTCCAGTTCTTAGTGTAGTAGAATTCACTTTTAAAGATTTAGATTAACTGTACTGTTTCCTTTGAATACTTTACTAAATTCGAATTGTTTGGAGNTTTTAAAGATTTAGATTAACTGTACTGTTTCCTTTGAATACTTTACTAAATTCGAATTGTTTGGAGAACCACGCTCTGCTACCATGTAAGATAAAATATTCGCCTGGACCTTTTATGTATTAGAAGGAAGCGGTCATCGAAGAAATCTTAACTCTACAAGAGTTGGATTGACACTACTAGCTTTTAATAGGTTTTAGTAATTATAAATGAGACAGAGTTTTAAGAAGAGAATGTCTTGAACTTTGTGCTTGAGTGTGAGTCATAAGTACAAGGGTCCTTAAAGGACATTAGAGAAATAAAAATATCTAACAAGGACTATTGAGAAAATGTTTATTCCCAGTTCGAGATTAATATCTCCAACATTTAACTTAAAAGTTAACCATGCTCGGAAGGATGGTTAACCTTTGGTTAGTTCATTTCCAAACTTTCTTTGTTTGTGAAGTGATCTAATCATGGCTCTACCGTTCATCCCTCCTGACTTTAGAATGAGAGTATTCAAGCAAAGCTCAAGGCTCGAAAGCTTAACAAACTACGAAGTACTTAAACACTGTGGATTGCCTCTAGTGAATGTGCTGAACTTCTGGACTTATTTGGCCCCAGACTTCAGCCCTTGACCCAGCGCAATCATGCTATCAACGCCGAAACTAAATTACTGGTCTCGTTAAGTTTCTTTCGTTCCGGCTCATTCCAATCTGTTGAAGGTACAGTGGGTGGGATATCTCAGTCCTCTATGAGTGGAATTCTGGAGGAATTTAGTACAACCTTATNGCCGAAACTAAATTACTGGTCTCGTTAAGTTTCTTTCGTTCCGGCTCATTCCAATATGTTGAAGGTACAGTGGATGGGATATCTCAGTCCTTTATGAGTGGAATTCTGGAGTAATTTAGTACAACCTTATGTAATAATCATGCAGCCGATTTTGTAAGTTTCCCCAGTGACTTGGAATCCCTGAATTTGTCTAAGGCTTTATTTTTTGATTTGGGATTAATGCTAAATGTGATAGGAGTCATAGATGGATCTCAAGTTGCAATAAAAGGGCCTACCGAAGATGAACCAATTTATGTTAATAGAAAAGGTTATCACTCAATTAATGTCCAATTAGTTTGCTCCCCCAACAATAGTTTCTTGGACGCGGTCGTGAAATATCCAGGAGCTACTCATGATTCATTCATTTGGAACAATTGTTCTCTTCGGGATAGGTTCATGGCTGGAGAATTTGGGGAGAGTTGGTTACTTGATAAAAGTTTAAGTTAAATATCACTATTGAACTAATTAAGTAATTAAGTTGTTGTAGGAGATTCTGGATATCCTTGTGAATCATTTCTGCTCACACCGATTAAAGATACAACTACTGCAGCAGAGAGCAGGTACAACTTGGCCCTTAAGATCAGCCGCAGTATAATAGAGAGATCAATTGGTATTTGGAAATCAAGATTTCGTAGTATGGATAAAAGTGGAGGTCAACTATGCTATAAACCTCCCAAAGTAATTTCCTCAAATTCTGCTTTTTCAAATAAAATCTTCGCAAGAGTAAANCAACTATGCTATAAACCTCCCAAAGTAATTTCCTCAAATTCTGCTTTTTCAAATAAAATCTTCGCAAGAGTAAGGATTTTATTTGACAAAGGAGAATTTTCTAACATTTTATAAAATTATATAAAACAAAAAAAAATTTTTTTGAATTTTATAAAATTAGAATTTTTTTAATTTAAAAAAATTAACAAACCTTCAATAATTCTAGGCGTGTAAATTAATTTTTACATCCATCATCCTTCATAACTACTGTATTGGAAGGAACGTTGTACTGGATAATGAAGACGACATCAATTTCGTCGACAACTATCACGATGAAATGATCGCCCTTACTGACATATTCGATGGGGACTGTGGAGTGATTACTAGAAATAATGTAGTTTCTAATTACTTTCAAATTTAAAATTATANCATATTCGATGGGGACTGTGGAGTGATTACTAGAAATAATGTAGTTTCTAATTACTTTCAAATTTAAAATTATAAAGTGTAAATTCTTATCTATTCAACTGCTTCTACAAACGTGATACGGTTCTTCTTTAGTGCTTCATTTAGGAGTTTTTGAAAGTTAAAAGAAAAGAGGTGTCGATTGCGCTGCTCCGATAATGAGTTTCCCTTTTGCATCTCCTCAAGAATACGTTTTTGTAAATCCAGAAGTTGTGAATTAGTTGATTTTTTTGCTTTTTCTGATAGTGGAAAAATATACTTCTTCCAACTAATCACATTTTAATCGAATTGCTTAAAACTTACTAATTAATGTCGANTGAGTTTCCCTTTTGCATCTCCTCAAGAATACGTTTTTGTAAATCCAGAAGTTGTGAATTAGTTGATTTTTTTGCTTTTTCTGATAGTGGAAAAATATACTTCTTCCAACTAATCACATTTTAATCGAATTGCTTAAAACTTACTAATTAATGTCGAAAATTTGGATTTGGGTGATTCGACCAAGTGTGGTTCTCGTAGAGCCTCTATCGTGTCACTTGGGCTACCAGCAGAAATAAGCGACAGAGCATTTAATTCATCAACTCCAACCCCGCTTGGAATTATGAAGGAATTTCCCGTCATAGAATTAATATTTCGTTCCGGTGTACCTAGTGAGATAGAAATCAAGCTTGAGTAAATAATTTTGGAATCAAATTAGAGTATTTTATTATTACTTGTAAAGATTGAGGTGTCAAAGCCGTCTTCAATCCCACTGACAGCAACCTTTCCGATGATTCCAAGCATCCGTACATCGTCCGAATTTAAGGGCTCAGTCTTCGCCTCCGCCTGTCTTTGATATCTTTGTTTTATTCATCTTTAGAACAAGGTTCTTCTTTGCGTTTTTCTTCAAATTGTTCCACCTGTGCTTATTCTCGTCTGTCGTACGAACCACTTCAGATACTTTGTTTAAATTTGTAGTAATTGCTTCCCATTGGGTATCCTTTCTTTCCTTTGTCAATGACTGAGTGAATGATCCAAAGAGGATACTTTTCCGCAGCTCTACTTCACGTTTAACAACCTCATCTTCTGAACTCGAGAAATTCTTTCGTCGCTTCACTTCAGTCTTATTCATTTTCACTTTAAATCGATACTGCTTAAAGTTAAAAACTTCTTAAAATAATTGTAAAGTAAACAAACCTAGGTAAATTTTTCAAATGAGTTCAAATTTCGCGACTATTTTATACACGAACTCTTAATTTTCCTTTGTTGCCAAGTCCACTTTCGGTTAACCATAACTTAACTTAACTTAACTTTAAGTTAACCAACGGTTTCTAGATTCAAATAACCAATTGGATTAAGGCGAAGTTAACTTTTTCGTAAACCGATAGGTTAACCAAACTGGTTAACTTTTCTACCAAAATCCAGCCCCTGAGTACTAAGCTTTACGGAAAACTATCAATTATTGTTGGGCTCTCGCAGAGCGGGCGGACGGAAGAAATTCCCTCCCCCATGAAAGCCGACATTGGAAATACTTGTGTTCATAGGCTATGACAGGTATAAATATATTTGAACACAAAATGTGATGTTGTGTGAACATGGAAATGTTTGTAAAATGTGACAAAATGCCTTACCTATGCGGATGAGTGGTAAAGAAACTTAGGTCCGTGGACTGTGGGCAATGAGAATACTAACAATATAACGTTTGTGTAGCAATCTGTTGTGGTTACCCCGAAAATCCCGAGAGGAATTTTTGGTAATTCTGACCCTGAAATTTTCGGGAACAGGTTTTTTTCGAATTTAGTTGATTAAGTTATGCGGAATTCGAACAAGCAAGAACATGATATTCATATTTCTTCTTCCACTAATGTTTATTTTATGGCATGCCCTTGTTTTATGAGGAATAGATACCGAATTATTTAGCAATTATGCAATTTTTTGGGCACCAGTGTCGGATTACTTTTTAGAATCATGTATCGAAAAAGTAAATTGGCGAGCGCCAAGGTGCTAGCCGACCCCCATTTTTCTGCCTAACCCGTCACCCTCTCGGAAATACCCATCAAAACATCTATAGTAGAAGCACTGCAGACTTTGGTCGATGATCGGTGAAAAACCTTTGGTTCATAGGTTATGAAAGGTTAAACATGTTTGGGTAGGTTGGTGGGATGTTACAACAACGCAGATCTACATCAGTGGTCGGTGGGAAAAGTTAGGTTCATATGATATGTTTAAACTTATTTGAACTTGAAAGGGTATGCGACATGTAGCAAACTGCACAGTTTCGGTGTGAAAACTTAGGTTCATCTATCCGTGCAATTTAACAGCACCGCAGACATAGGTCGGTGAGGTCAGTGGCTTTGAGCGCGGGTGTGGAAGGAACTCACTGTTGTACAGACTGCTTATAAACAAAATGTTTGTTTAGCCCGGCGTTGTTAGGATCTTAGATTTTCACCAAAGATTCTAAACTTAGCTCTTGATTTCCGTGAAACAACGCAACACTACTTTTACTTAGTTACTGATTTTTTTAGTGTTGTCGAACCAAATAGCGGTGAGCCGCATGAGGGCCCGCCTCCAGATTTATGCACCACGTGATTAGACAATTATTGCACTTCAGCCTCGAGCTTTACAATTGTGGCTACTAATGTCTGTCAAAATTGAGCGTACTTGTGAATATCCAAAACAACACTTTCAAATCTGCCGCATACGCAGGTTAGAAACTTAAAACCCATTGTGAGAGGAAAATGCGTCGCAGCAGAGTTCATTGCCCTCAGAGAAATTCAAATATTCAATTAAAAATTACATTCACAAAATTCAAATAAGCCCAATTCAAATATTTAATTAAGAATTACATTCACAATAAATATTAAAATATTTATTGTGAAATAAATATAAATATTCATATATATATATATTCATTCATATATATTTAATATTTATATACAAATATAATTATATAAATATATAAATATATTGTGAAATAAATATATAAATATTCCAAAATTACATTCACAAAAATCCGAAGTTTTAGTTCGTTTTGATGAAAATAATAATTCGGATATTCACAAGTATGCTCAATGTTGACACAGACATTAGAATATTATTTTTTGACCAAATAATTACAAATTAATTAGCCAAAATCTGATCTAGAATGAGATAATATTGTTTTGATTGTTTTGAAGCTTTTGTTGCCTTTAATTGACTACTTACACGGTCTGTTAGGTGGTGTTTTTGCTGCAAAAACAACCCAAATTAACAAAATTGGACAAGAGAATTTTGCAATTTCCCAAGCTTTGGTAGCTTAAAGTGAAGAGTGCTACCATGCACACAATTGGACAACTTTTAGTCCAAAGTTGCTGAGAAATTTTGAAAAATAAATTTTTTCTTAATTTTTACCCACTTGTTCCAATAAATAAAAAGTGTGATTAAAGATGGGAAAGAGCAAATTCACTGCGATTCATTCAGTCATGCACTAAATATATCACCATTTGATGACTATCGCGTAAGAATGCATTTCACCTTTTTCAAAATTCATGTAATATAAGCAAAGGTGGTAGATGGTAGCGGCTACCATCTACCACCTTTGCTTATATTACATATATGTAAGCAAAGGTGGTTTATATTACACTCACCACTATGGTAGCCTGTCATGGAAACTTCCGATGGTAATCTTCCCGCGTTTTTTCTTTTTTTAGTTCTAAGTAAGTTTTTATATTTTCGGTTTGCAACTTTCCAATCGTGCTCCAGAACTCTTCAATCGGAATTTTTGTCAATTAAATTAAGTTTTATGACAATTTTTAAATTTCCAACTGTCCCAAGGATATACAGACTGTATTTTCAAAAAAGAAAACTACCTGAAAAGTTTGAACTAACACTATTTCTTTAAACTTTTCACAATTACCACATTACCTAAGATGACTCTAGAAATTTTTGGTAAAATGGCGTTGCTATAGCGTGAGTGTTGCTATGATTGATGTTATAATTGACAAGTTTAACGTGATAAGCTCGTTAAGAAGAAAGGAGAGCCAATTTTTTTCTTGTTATATAATAAGCTTGTTATAATGTTTGTGTTGTTATGATGAGCTTTTTATGTTTGTTGTGTTATGTTACGCCTATTGTATGGAGGGAGATTAATGTAAAAGCATCAAAACCGATAAAATCATCAAGTCCACACACTCACCAAACTCCTTATGCTCCAATTCCATCAGACAACTTCTTGCGTAAGTTTTGATGAAACTAAAATTTTTGATGGAATCATACATGAAATATTGCAATTCCTCTTGTGTGAGAAAAATTTCATGATCAGAAATTGCAATTGTTAGACAAATAGTAGAGTAGCCGCTGTATTTCAACACTGGACCATGGGTCTCCACGAACGTTTTTAATTCTTTCTTGTCATTGTCTCTGGGGATCACAGCCTCCCTTGGCTACAGTGAGAGAACGAGTCTCCTCACATCTAACCACCGGGCAATGCAGAATCCTTCTCACAGAATTGAATACAATTTTGACCATAAAACTAGAGATACATCGAAGGGCACATTCGGCTCGTGGCCGAAGGCCGAAGCTTCGTCTTCGGTGGGTCGCCGAAGGCCGAACCTTCGGCCGAAGAGTTTTTCATTGTGCATGTGGGGTGTATATCGAAAGGTCTCAACGTCAAGAACTCATTTTCTTTATTAATAACAATTTAACTGATATGGAATTTGGGATAAGTACACATTTCATTTTGTCCCTAACAATTCCTAAAAGAATGAATGGAATATAGTGCTTTCAATATTCGAAATTTAAGTGATGGAGGTTGTGGTGAAGAAAAGTGAGTACTTCCCCGTTCTCTGGAGTAAGTCTAATTCTCTTAGTTTCGTAAATGTTCCCCTTTTCTGAAAACATCTTTTCATTGCATACAGTCTTAGCTGGGGCAGACAAGTATTTTTTGGCATTGATGACATTTGAGGGTAAATAGGCTGATACAGTTTCCACCACTCAAATGGGGTTTCCTTTTGCCCTAACAACATTGGAGATGTAGATAAATAGGTATTAAGTTCAGAAATACAATTTCAAAATAAACCAGGAAAATAAGTCTGCTAGTCTCATTTGCGCACGTTGGAAAAGAATCATGAGTCTGACTCCCAAACGCGAAAGAGTCAGTCATCAAATGACTTCCGACTCACAAAAACCTTGGGACTCAGAGTCATGGAGAACACTACTCACTATAGCAGAATTTGACTTCCTAAAAAAAATCGATTTAAGCATACAAAATTTTTGGTTTTTACTTTATATCATCCATCCAACTAATTATTTTGTTAAATATTCCATACAATATTAACACACAGGCAATTTGTTATCATTATTATGAGTAATAATGAGATTTATATCTTGATAATGCGGTTATAACAATCCTGAGATGTCAATTACCTTCGCACTTGCAACACTACATTTGCACACGTGACATGAAATACTGTGGTCATAAGTGACCCACAGGTGAGAGGGATGTTAAATTTTTTTAGTCGATGCGATTGAAGTTAAGGGAAAAAAAGAATGGAATTGGAAAGAAGAGAAAATTAGATTAGATTTAGAATAAGGATATTTAAAAACTAAATAAAACAAAAAGACGTCCGTTTTCTGTTACGTTACAGTTACGTGATCTAATCACTCTCCAACATTACAAGCAGTTAAATGCGCGAAAAATAGTTAACTCTTCGGCCGAATCCTTCGGTCAAAGGCCGGAGCCCGAATGATGTCCTTCGGCCCAATTTTGGCCGAAGTCTTCGGCCAACCGAACCTTCGGTGCAACCCTACATAAAACTTAGCAATTTTAAATTTGTTTGTTCAGCAAGCCTTACGCGCGTTTTATGGTTTGCGCATGCGTTGTGTACTCCTTGTCTTACCGTTGTCATAACGCGCTCCACTCGTTTTTGAATTTATTTATGCTTTCTTTAATTATTTATGTACAGAATTTTTGTGTATTAAAAAAAAGTTAAAATTGTTCAACTTTCAATTGTTTACGGTAAGAATAAGCAAATAGAGAAAGAAAGGAAACCATAAATGAATTCTTCAAACAAAGCATTAAAGAAAAAAACTCCTAGACAACGTATTCACAACGCTTAGACAACACATGCAGAAAGCATAAATTGATTCCAATTAGGTTTTCTTACAGAATTCTGTACAAAAAGTTGAAAAAAGAAAAACCATAAAACGAGCGTTATTAAGGTAAGAACCAGGTACAGGCGGAACAAGTTTTGTTTAAAAAAATAGTTTTCTGTTTTCATTTGAGGATTTTTGCCTAATAAATCGCAGTTTATTCCCTAGCGGAGCAGAATAAGTTTTTTATCAACAAGTGGGAGTGTAAACTAAATTTATATCGACATTATTTTGTTTTTACGACCAAACAAAAAAAATTTTTTAAGTAAAGAGGCATGATGTAAACTGATGGAAGTGGCTTTTGAGTTTTTTATTGTCAACAAACCTAGGTTGTCACTTTTAATGAAATAAAGTAATACTCCCGAGCTGGGAAATTCATCCAACCCCTAAAACAGTGGTTGACAAAATGCGTTTTGCCGTAGCTAACTTCGCGACGGACTGCCCTCCCTATTGCCCACCGTCTTTCTTACTGCCCACCGCCCCCCGCTCTTCCTACTGCCCACCGCCCTCCCTACTGCCCGCAGCCCTCCATATTGCCCACAGCCCTCGCTACTGCCCGCCACCCTCCCTACCCCTCGCAGCCTCCCTCCCTACCCCTCGCAGCCCTCATTATTTCCCGCCGCACTTCCTACTTCCCACCGCCCTTCTTACTGCCCGCCACCCTCCTTGCTACCCGTAGCTCTCAATGTAAAACAGTTTGGTTACACAATATGGCAACTATGTACTATTAATTTAAGTGTCCATGCCTAAGGACATAGTTGGTCTGAATATTTACCATTTCAGGAACTGCATTACCCATTTCATCTAGAAAAATTGTTTTTACTCTCTACTGGAATGCCCTTCAAGTTTAAATCCTCATCACAAGAAATACTCATGTGGATATTTACAGTGCATTCAGAGATACAATGGCAAATAAAGTGGTTCGAATGACATAATGTCGTTTGTCTTGAGTTATGGTAGAACGAGTTAAATTGAAGACATAAGAAATATTTAATTTTGGTTCGTCAGTTTTCATCAAACTCAGAAAACTCATTCAGCCAAAACCAACTCATTACAAAAAGCCAACCACTTACCAAACTCCAGATACCAAAGTAAAGTCGCAAAGTAAACACCAGAGTTTTGTGTGTAAGATGTTTGGTGAGTGTGTAGACACGGACTTTGGTGAGTGCGTCCACTTTAGTGAGTTTGGGGTAAGATTTATGGGGCGTGTCTGGTTTTCGGTGAGTGTGCTGCGTGACTTTTTGGTGCGCGCAGGGATTGGTGTGTTTTGACATCAACCTCCTTGCATAGTATTGATCCTTATATCCATCCAACACTTATTATAACTAGGTTTGACTGTACTACTAACTAAAAGAGCGAAATAATTAGGGTCGTACACACTCGGCCTCAGCGAATAAAAAATTGTGGAAGTTTCGCCGAAAATATATTCACGTAATAAACAGCTCTGTACATTAACTTACTTCCCAGGTTTTTCTATACACATCAGAGAAACCGAGCCAAACCTGGATTTCATGTATTCGTTTCGTAACTTTTTTGTCCATTTCTGAACTGGAAGTATTAGACCCTTGACGTGAGCAGAAGCCACATGCTTTTTCACGAAGTGCCCGTAAAATTATGTACCATACTGTCTTCTTCTTGATAATTCCAAATACATTCTGACTTAAATCCAAAAAATATAACACCTTTCCCTCGTAACCACTCTCACTTCGTATCTAAAATGCGATTCGTTAAATTATTGTGCTTCCTATAACTGAATGAGATGGTTAACTTAAGAGTTAATACGTACCTTTAACATATAACTTTCTGCTTCAGAAGCCTCAATCACTTCATACGTAATTGTACTGAGTCCAAACTCACGTGCTTGATCAATACCTGCGTTTGGAGGGAATGCACACAGAGAATCGCAGTCTTCAGAATATATGGATGTCCAGCATATAAACCTTTAAAATGATCAAACTCTATTAGTTGTTTTTTTTTTTGCAGAAAAACGTTTGTGAAAGAAAAAGCATTTTCAAGGAGTTGTTACAAATTGATATCGTCATCACAGGTGGGCGATTTGGGTACGGCGCAACTTTGGGTATGGCAGGGACGCCGTACCCCGTACCTAAGTTACGGTTACGGTTACGGTATTGCCCCAATTTTTTCCTTAAGGTACGGATACGGGTAATGTACGGATGATTTAATTTCTAAAGGTACGGGATACGAAGATACGCCGTACCTTAAGGTTACGGTTACGGGTACGGGACGGCATGTTAAGCTAAAGGCACGGAGGTACGCCGTACCTAATTGAAAGATGTGTTGTATTAATTTTTTCAGAATTTTTTACGAGAAGGATTTTGAACATTGGATAAATTTTTTTCTCTAATTTTTTTTTTCATTTACCAATAATAATCAAAGTCCGGTTTTAAAGAGAGCGGGATTGGAATAGTGAGCAAATTTTTTTTCAGAGGAGCAAGAGCAGAGGCCGGATTCTTGTTTCTGTTATGTGCGATTGTTTCTGTAAATGAGCAGGGACGATAATTTTTTGAGAATGGGGGGAGCGGGTGAGTGATCTACAATTCAAAGGAACTGGATTGGAAGCGCCCTCACGTTCCATTTGAGGCGTCTTATGTCTTGTCACTCTCTTCGTTTATCAAATTACATTCTCAGCACAAGTGGAGTATGACTGCCGCTGCCACATCCCGCTCCCTAAATTTTAAACCGCTCAAAACTTTGCTCTCAATGCTACAAAATTTTAAACACAGCTCAGCCTTGTGTCAGAAATCCAGGACTTAAGGCTCATTTCTTCAGTAAAACAGCTCTAGCGCTCTCTCTCCAGTTAAGCAAAGCATCGTCGCTTCTGGAATATAAAAAGCGGGAGCTGCAACAGTAGCTAACAAGCCACTAAAGATATTTTTAATGGAGAAAATCGCTCCGCCACAGGTTGACAAAATTCCGCTCAAGCTCTCACACCTGAAAACATTCCTCCGCTGCTACTACTTTTTCAAAATTTTTTTTTGATGTTTTATATTTGTTTGTTTGTGTAAATATAACATCTTAAATATAGTAATAATATTTAAATAATTACTAAGCACAAATGGGTACATAAATATTTATCAATAATCTAATGACAGTTGGTCGTCCTTGTCTCAACGATTTTTGCAATATTTTCGTATCTTTGTATTAAGGTATGGGGTACAGAGTACGCCGTACCTTTAAGGTACACCGTACCTTTAGGATACGGGGTAAATTTTTTGCGCATGGATACGCGCGAGGTACGGCATCAATTTTTTCCCTTAAGGTACGGATACGGCTAAGGTACGGCAATATTTATTTCTTAAGATACGGGGTAAGGAGATACGCCGTACCTTTAGGTTACGGTTACGGGTACGGTACGGCAAGATATTTTTTTAAGGTACGGGTACGGAGTTACGCCGTACCCAAATCGGCCACCTGTGATCGTCATTCAAATTCAAAATTTCAAACCTCAATTCTGGTGAAGAAAGATAGCTAAGGTCCTCAATGTGTTGGTTAGCTGGCTGCAGAACTTCCATTACTGCTGTGTATTTGGTTCTTTGCAAATATGAAATAAGTTGTTCACGTTGTTTTTCTGTCACCAAGGGATTATCCAAATAAGTATTAAAAAATGATTTAGCTACAATCATAGCTGTGTCAAAACGTCTGGCTGTATAGTGAGTTAAGTCCCCTGTAGGAAACCGAAACAAAAGATATTCATTCCTACTTCAAATTATCTTATTGTAACTCCTAATGTTTTCAAAATTTATCGGCTCGGCCCGGAGAGCGATCTTATCAGAGTTCGAAAATACAGGAAAACCTCTATTTCCGAAACCAGATAACTCAACCCCGTCTCATCTCACGTGGCGGTTACCATAAACATTCAAATAATGTGGCGGGCTAATTTATATAATTATTTTGTGGATTACTATNCTTATTGTAACTCCTAATGTTTTCAAAATTTATCGGCTCGGCCCGGAGAGCGATCTTATCAGAGTTCGAAAATTATCATGATATTTTGATATATCAGATATTTTTGATATTTTTGATTATTTTTGATTTTTTTTGTTATGTTCACGCATTTGATATTTTTAACACAGTGCACACGTACAGGGTGGGTTAGCTTTAGTGTTCCTAAAGACACTAAAGATAACCCACCCTGTATAGCGTCAATTCAAAACCAAATCAAGGCATTTATAATCACCTGATTAGAAACAAGAAAAGTAGTGTAGTTAATTAATTGATTCTAAAACTTTAGAATTAGGGGCAGGTGGGGTTATTGTGATATGGGGCTANAGGGGCAGGTGGGGTTATTGTGATATGGGGCTATTGTGAAAACTTCCTTGTTAAACCGCTAACTTTCGAGATTTTGGATTGTTATTTTTTCTACAATTTTGTTTATCTTTTCATCAATAACTACCAACAATATTATTCCACACTTTTAATCGTTAAGTGTTAGAAATCGCTAAACTCGTAAGCCATCTTGAAAATCCATTGACAGAGGATTGATTTTGCCTTGCAGAGTTCGACTTCTCCATGACTTAAGACCAGGTAGGTTGCGGAACTTAATTCAATTTAGACTGAAATATCATCTTATTTCAGGTACTACTTTCACTGGATCGAAATCTCAATTAACAATTAAGATATTAATTTAATCACAATAGCCCCACCATTAAACGTACATCCCCCGATAACACTTAAAGTTTCACCCCAATTTGTGATTTTTCACAAAGCTCATATGTTCTGACACTTTGCACATCTTAGATGGTCATTAATTATAAGAAGTAAAGAACAAGCGATTGTAGTAAACAANATGTTCTGACACTTTGCACATCTTAGATGGTCATTAATTATAAGAAGTAAAGAACAAGCGATTGTAGTAAACAATTCACAGATGAGGATTTAATGAATGCAGTACAAGTGATAACAAATTTGTTAATAATTAGTCAAGCATCAACATGCCATCAAATTCCAATTTCCACATGACATTGAAAATTAGGGTTTGGAAAGGGAGGTAAAAAACTGTAATGATTGAGAAAGTGGACCATAAGACGACATGTACAACGGAAACGGCGCAAGAACTTTCATGTCTACTCAAGGTCATGAATAAATGGGGATTCGTTCTAACCAAAAACCATGGTATATTGAATTCTATTTGGATAAATACAATAACCTACCATGTATTATGCAATTTTAGTGCTTGATGTGATAGTTTGTGAAGACAAATATGATACCCAATATCGTCAAGGGCTTATTTCTACAAGGCAAATCAGAATTTGTCTACAATTGTGACGAGTTTGCCAGCGACCCATTATCCACTATAGTTGTGACAGGAGTTGGGGAAAATTCAAAACGTGTCACTGGTGGGAATGGAAGAAAGTCAACGACAATTGTAGCATGACTGAACGCTAATGGTGATAAACCGTTAGTTGTTCATAAGGGCAAGAAATTATGGGCAGAATTTTTGGGGAGAATCAATGTTCAATNAAATCAGAATTTGTCTACAATTGTGACGAGTTTGCCAGCGACCCATTATCCACTATAGTTGTGACAGGAGTTGAGGAAAATTCAAAACGTGTCACTGGTGGGAATGGAAGAAAGTCAACAACAATTGTAGCATGACTGAACGCTAGTGGTGATAAACCGTTAGTTGTTCATAAGGGCAAGAAATTATGGGCAGAATTTTTGGGGAGAATCAATGTTCAATNTGGTGATAAACCGTTAGTTGTTCATAAGGGCAAGAAATTATGGGCAGAATTTTTGGGGAGAATCAATGTTCAATACAGCTATGCTGTCAGTGAAATTGGTTGGATGACAGCAATGTTTTTCAATTGGTTTATGCATGAGTTTGTGACCCATGTGGTACAACGTATATTGCTGTTAATTTATGATGCACATCTCTTTCATATGAGCATGGACTTGATCAAATTAGCAATTGAATCGAAACCAAACGCTTAATTTTACTTACCTTTAGTTTGGAAACAGTATTATTGCTATACTTGCAATTAATTTGAATTGAAAAAAAATTAAATCTACAATTTTCACAATAGTCCCACCTTGTTTTCACAATAGCCCCACACTGTGGGGCTATTGTGAAAACAAGTTTATGTAATCTTTGAATAATTAATTAGGGGCGTTCCCGTGATTTTAAAATTTGTGTCATGGGTTCATTCAATATAGGAAGACCAAACCTAATCATTGGTTAAATAAAAACCAATAAAAGTGAAACATTACTACTAAACAACGATTAAACATTTTTGAAATGTAAAAATTATCACAATAGCCCCACCTGAGCCTAAATGAATCAGTTGTAGTTAAATTTAAGCTGAATTATCATCTACTGGAGAATCGTCGGAATCAGAATCCGATTCATCCAGAACAACTAGCTCCCTACTCAAAAATTATTTCAAATAGTACAGTATGTTAGGCAGGGAAGAAGAATTTTTTTTTTAACTTTTTCTTTTTTTTCGGAGGGAAACCTAAACTATTGGTAAGGAAAGGGTTGTGTCTTATGATGCATCCCATGAACCATGCAACATATTTGGGCACATTCAAAGCGTAATCTAATAATAATTCATAATTTGAGATTAGACATTTATCATAATTGGAAATTTAATACAAAGTTTCCAATTATGTTAAATGTTCAATCTCAAATTATCTAATGCTGTCACTCGAGTTACCCAAAATTTTGGGTCAAAATTTTTTTTGCCAGCGTAAAATACAAGTATTAAAAAATTCTATTCCCTCGCAAATGTATATATTTTCGAAGATTTGCTTTTCTATTTAACCTGGGTAGGATTTTATTCCCTCAGAACTAGTTTTTATTTATACAACACTAATGTTTTTAGCCGCGCATTTAATTTGTACCTTATGTTTAATTAACTGAGATAAAAACATCCATGTTCTAAACGAACAGACTTGTGAGAAAAAGGACCTCTACATCCAATTCAGAAGTAAAACTTTCTGACTTGAAAGTTTCCACTAATCTCAACTTCGAAAGTTTGAACTAGTCTTCACCATGACTCAGTTTAGCTGAGTCAGAGTCACCGAATATCTAAACATTTGGAGTGCGACTTTCGGATCCATGAGTATGACTCCTTGATTTTGGGAGGTGAATTTGAATAAATGTGCATAATGAAATAAAAATAAATATGTGTCATGGAAGAGAACTCTGTAAAACCGTGTATGACAACCCAAAAATAGAAGATATATATTTAATGGTAAAAGTTGATGGGTAAAGATGTAAAATTAGTCCGTTATGCTCATTTTCGCATTTCGGTAAATAATCATGAGCTCTATCACAAAGGAGTCAGTCACCAAATGACTCCCGACTCCTAACTCTGACTGTGAGTCATGATACTCAGAGTTACTGTAAGAGTTATGCTTCAGGTGTTAGGGTCTTTGAAAACAGTAGTTTTAAATTCGAAAGTTTAAAATTAAATATACATAAAAAATGTAACCTCATAGGAGACCAACTATGAATTGCAACTGAGTATGCCACGCTGAGGAATTTTTGATCACCACAACTCGATGAGGAAAAGATTAGAACATAAGGAGAGAGGAAGAAAAAAAAATCTTCTTCGCTACCTAACATACTGTATCTTTAACCCCCTGGGCATTCTTTTGTATCATCAATGATAGCTAGTGATCTGCTATTTTTAAATTTCTACAGAAGACTAACGTCTGTTGTTTAATAGAAATAATTAACTACCAACCAAATTAATGCTGCTTGGGAATAAAATATATAAAACAAGATATCACAGGTTGAATTTCTTTCATTCATTCGCTTGAATAATATTGCACTTTTACGTCCTGTCTGCTTTACACTTACGCCTATGGCTTCATGGGTGGTGTCTAATTCAAAAACTGTTTAATGAAAATATCAAAAATATCATGATATTTTCCGAAATAAATATCATGATATATATCTTGATATATATCGTGATATTTATCGAATTGATATTTTCTTCGAACTCTGGATCTTATACAGCGAAGTGTAGTAATTAAAGACAATGATTTTGCTTTCACTTGAGTTTTGGGATGAAAAGTTTACGTGGAAAATAGAGTTCTGTGCCGGATTTAAGCATTAGGCTTGAATTACTGGTCTATTAACGATCGTTAAGTAGATAGTCCGCGCAAACCTTTGGAGGAAAATGAACTACCTCCACAAACCGATAGGTGACGCATCATGGCAAGGCGTCGTTCTTGCCATTATTCATTACACTTCGCTGTATAAAATATCTTTTACACATTCTCAGCATATGGAGTAGTTGATAAACTAATAGCGAAATTATACTTCGATTAAAAAAATATAATTTTGCGTCCATTTTGCCATTTTTCGTCACCATTTTAGTCGAACTTGGGGTTCCTTTTTCTCGGTGAAGGAATATCGCAAATTTCAATATGCACATTCAAAGCTAATCACAACTTGCCTTACAATTCCATTGTATTTATATAAAACTAAAGTCAGGATTTTCCGAAAATNTAAATGTTTACAATTCCATTGTATTTATATAAAACTAAAGTCAGGATTTTCCGAAAATCACCTCGGTGTGTGAGCATACTGCGTCCAATGCAAAAATTTCGAGTCGTTTGCGACCTTCCCTCACCGAAAAAAAGGGACCCAAAATTTGACTAAAAGGGCGTCTAAAAAGAGCGAAATCGCCGCGAAATCGCCGCGAAATCGCAATTTCCCGAAAAAAAATTACTGATATTTTCAATTTTTACGCACTACAGATGTCAAATATTTCGGTTAGATTGGTGAAATCACTCTCTTTCGATAATATCGAAAACAATAGGAGTCCCATTATATCATTTTGGAATGGAAATTCACCTGTATGCCTCGCAACAAGATGAACGTTTTTCGAACCCAGACAGAATATTGTATGACCGGCAATCCGCCGACAACTCAAATGACCTGCTTCACCGTTAGCTTTAGCTGTAACAATAACTTTGTCAGCATAGTTCATTTCCTGTAAGAAATCAGTTTTTTTTTGTAAAATTCTACTTTTAAGTCAAAATAAAAAGAAATACTCACTCACCAATGACCTTCCCTCCTCCTATTGTTGAGGATTCTAATTCCCTACTGAAAGTAAGGCTAAGCTATTCAAGCTTGGTCAAAATCAGAATGAGTCTCTGGACTCCGGGCCCTGGGATTTAATACCATTGAAAGCTTAGCGTGCCTCGTGCACAAAAACTATTATTACACTATTGTAATAATAAAACAAAGAAAAATTATAAAACTGAACTAAAGTTAAGCTCACTAATTTCTATAATTAAGAACAGCAAAGATAAAAGAAAACGAAGACAAAGGAACGTCAAAAATTACATAAATTATCTAGTAATAATTTATAAAAATAATCATATATTCTCGGATTAAATAGCTGTGAATACTGACCGCGCAAAGAAATTCAAATTTTAACCAAATTCTAGACAGTTGCAAGAAAATTTTATTTATGATAACAAAAAATTTTTTCATAATCCTTAATCAATCATTAATGTTATAATATAATATTATAATGGTATAATATAAATATATTATATATTAAAAAATATAATCTAAATATAATATTATAATATATTATAATAATATGAATGAGGCTAGGGAAGGTAAATAATGAACTTTTTTTCTTTTTTTGTAATATTAAATCATGATTCTAGTGGTAGATAATTTGATTTTTTGAGGAGAAATGGTCTATAATACAATTTCACTCCCCAAAATTAAAAAATTTAAACCATGCTGATTTGCATTTTCATAATCTAAATTAACAAATTAGCAAGCTTCACTTGCATTAGCACTTTTTTTTGAAAAAATCTTGTTAGAGACAAATTGTCAAAAACTTAAAAAAATTAAGGTGTCACTTTGTACTAAAAAAATTACTAAAAAGCAAAGAAACCAAAATGGGACTATCAAAGAAACACATTACCTAACCAAAGTTATACTTTTTTAAGGGATTGAGTTTATATAAAGGGTTTTGTTCTTAGAATATAAAGAACAAATAAATACATAATATTGGTGAGAAATCTTTCTAATCACTCCGATGGTAAATGAGTCACACTCCGAAAAGCGTTCGGAAAACTGTGTTTGTCGAACGCTGCTTAAAAGGTCTGGTAACAGTACTCTTACTTACGTCGCAAGCCTTTGCTGTAGCACTGGTTAAATTAGCTAATAATCCTAATTTTTTAACCAACTTTTTAATCTTTCAAATCATAACCAGAGTGTTTCTTCAACTGATCACTTAATATCACTAAATATTACCGAAAAGATATCATAATACTACGTGATAAATTTTTGGACATTTTACTTGACGCACTAAAATATATAATGTGTTCATGAAAGAATAAGTGTGCAGAAGTCTAGAATTTGGTTAAAATTTGAATTTCTTTGCGCGGTCAGTATTCACAGCTATTTAATCCGAGAATAGATACTTTTTTTGAAAACATTTCATATCCTTGAAAAGTTTTGATAAGAAATGGTTTCAAAAAATAGTCTAGATAAGTCAAAGACTTCAAATAAATATTTAAATAACTTGCCGACATTTAACCCCTGTTTATTGAGGTTGAATCTCAGCAAACGGTGCATAAAATATTTTGTTTTGTTAACATTGAATCTCATATGCAAAAATTTTTTCTATTTTTTTGGAGTTACCGTTCCCCCATAGGTGGAAAAATGACATTGACGCTTGTTGCTCTTAATTCCATAAGCAAAATTTGGAGTCAAAATTAGTTAATTCCCTTTAATTTTACTGTTTAAAGGTTGTAGCTGATTTTTGTTTAACTCTTTTGAATGTGAGTCACTGGGTCACCTGACTCACATAAGAAAATAGGAGTCATTAGCAGCTTTACCCGGTACAATTAAAATAGATTTGAGTCTAATTTAATACGCTTGTATGCCCATCTATGCGTCCGACTTTGTTGAAGGAAGTTTTAGCTGTCTTAAAAGGAATAAATCGCAGCTTGTCATTTTATTTCAAAATAANTACGCTTGTATGCCCATCTATGCGTCCGACTTTGTTGAAGGAAGTTTTAGCTGTCTTAAAAGGAATAAATCGCAATTTGTCATTTATATTTCAAAATAAAATATAGCTTATCATTTCAATAGTGATCAGGTAGGTTGAAAAAAATATTAACATGATTCAATTGGACGCTGGGGTAGAGTGGGCAGGTAAAGGAAGGTGAGTAGATTATATAACAATAGAGTGAGTGAGGTAGAAAATAGTGTTATTTCAACTCATTAAGTAATTTGGTTGAGATGGCGGAGGGGTGTGATATTGTGAGTCAGAATAGCGGGTCGTCGGTTCTATTCTTATTGTGTGCAGTATATTGCTGACTTTCAAACAATAGATAGAATAAACTAATACTAAACAACTCCTCCAATTAAGATGAATAAATAATACACCATATGTCGAACCTTGAGTTTTCGCAATGGGTTACTTCTACTTTATAAGTTAGCAGGGTCCGAAAAATTTGTGCTCTATGTACTTTATTTCTTTTGATGATGGTTAGTCGTCCAAAAAGAGACTGATTTAATTTATTTTACATTGAATTTAATTAATGCTAATCTACTAACCTTTGCTACAATCAGTAGTATGGAATACGAAGAAGAAGCAGAAAAAATAAAAGGATATATCTGCAATTGCTACATTTGATGAATCTTTGCTCTTTGCATTTACTACATGTAACTGGATCGGAAGTGTCCCATCTGAAACAAACCTCTTCTATGTTGAGAAATTTTTCTTTTTCGTCAACCAATCCGGATAAATAAAAGGAGTACCAAATCATTGGTTGAAAACTTGGAGCGGATAGTTGATGGTGTAATAGGGATTGGAGTTTTATAATCCCACGTCGACAAGTAATTCTGTCTTCCGGGTGGATGCCGAATGGTTCAATCATCACATCTCAGTGATTAATGATTCCGCGCCACATTTTTCAATTGACGATGGAATGTAGTATCCAACGGTTGGCATAAGGGGGTAAGTTTTTCGGAAATAATTGTAATTTCAGCTTCTGGCCTACCATTACTCTCTCCAAACACAGAGTCATAAATGTCGGGGTTTGTGTCCCGCCCAAAAATCTATTATATAAAGAAGTTTTCCTTCATTTCCTTGGCAACAATTTCTTTGTTAAACCATGTCACAAGGGAAGTTGAAAGCTTTCCGGATCGGCTACAGGTGATGGTAACATTTGGAGCTGTAGACGTCAGAGATTAGCTTCAACCCTTGAACCAATTTTCCCAGTTGTCTCTTGTAGACAAAGAAATACATTGCCGATAACTGACCCCGCTGCATTTATGATATACTGAACAGTATACGAGTGCGTGACAAGATTTTTCGGCGGCTGCGCATAACCAAAAACTTGCTTTTCTCCGACTTTAGCCAATGTCCTGTTTGATACGAGCTCATAAGCAAAACCACATTGATCCATGTTAATGATGTCATGAGGAGGGTAGTTAGAAAGTTGAATTATCGTACGTTCTCTAAACTTTTCAGCTCGTTTCACTATTTCATCCATATGGAATACCTGGCGTTTGTTGACGAGGTAAGTTACTTTTCTTGAGCAAATACGGTTTGAAGTCTTAGGTCGCTGGCCCAACTTGAACTGGCTTTAAATAATCCAAGTACACCGATTTCAGAGGCTTTTTGTGTTCCCCATTGCTTTAAATTTACAGTGTTGATAACTTTGCTGCCTGTACGCGATTCTTCAAAACGATCCAACACGAACTGGCGAATTTCTTTCAGCTATTCTAATCTTGTACCGAAGTTGTCTATTTGAGTTTTCCAAGTTCTGAATTGTCGCATTGACGCTAGCGCTTGGCAGTTGAATTTAAGCGTGGGAGGTTTCCATTTCGGATGAGCAGTGTGGATGTCCAAAATTTTCATCTTGGTTTTCATTGGTACTTTTTCACTTCGATTCACTTCCTCTTCGTCTTCACTCCAAGTCTCATCTGATTCTGCGGCATCTGCATCTGCTTAAAATGAGACCTCTAATTCCAATAGTAATTTGAATAATCAATTTAATTATTATCAACTTTCTACCGAATTACCCTGNATTATCAACTTTCTACCGAGTCTTTCTAACTCGTCAAATATAAGTTCATCTTTTTCACGAAAAGCATAAGCATCCAACATCCCAAGGAATTTATCAAAAAGCTCCCTGGTGAATTCAGTCATAATCTTGAGGATCTTGATCATTATATGAAGGAAATTCTTTTCGCAGAATGTTTAAAAAGTGATTCCTTACAGCAATAGGATTGATCTGAGATAGCGGATCTTCGGAATTCTGAAATGACCTTTTTTTCTTTGGAGCCTAGTATTAATAATTATGCATAATTATAATTTTAGAATTCAATTATCCAATATGAACTCAATTTTATAATTTATAAAGAACATTCTACTTACAGTTGTAAGAGTATTCATGGTATAGAAAGGATGTAAATGGATACTTTCATTCAAATTCCAAAGGACAAACAAGACTAATTTGATTTCCAATCAAATGTTAACCAAAAATTCCCTCATGTTCACACCTAACCCTTGATTAGCGTCATCGTATTTTGTTATTATAGAGTTAGCGCAGTGACACGTATTCTCTAAACGTATCACGTATCCGTATCTCAATACGTTCGACTCCTCCCACTCTACTTATCTCAGAACCGATACGTGAGAAAAAAGGGATACGGGACGTAGGAATGGCTTACGTTACGTGTGGGAGATGCGTTCAACTATCTTGATGGAGTGGGGGTCTTAGGATACGAAGTAAATAAAAAATGCGGGATTCGACTAAGTTCCGTATTTCTTAGAATTGGCACGGCGCAAACTTGATTTGGATACGTGAACGTATCCGTAAACGTATCTCAAATTTTTGATACGGATACGTGATGCGGATACGTGATACGTCGAATGCGCTAACTCCATATTATATTTGCTAATTCAAAATTTCCATAAAAAGTATACTTTGTCAAATAACATAATAGGCTTTTATAATTAATGTTTTGAAAACATGCTAACTTAAATTTATCCTGTGTAACATTATAAAAAGTCAGCAATATACAAAAAAAAAATTACTGCATATAATAAGAACCGACGACCCGCTATTCTGACTCACCACAATATCACACACCTCCGCCATCTCAACCAGATTACTTGATGAGTTGAAATAACACTATTTTCCACTCCACTCACTCTATTGTTTAATAATCTACTCACCTTCCTTTACCTGCCCACTCTACACCAGCGTCCAATTGAATCATGTTAATATTTTTTTCAACCTACCTGATCACTATTGAAATGATAAGCTATATTTCATTTTGAAATGATAAGCTATATTTCATTTTGAAATGATAAGCTATATTTCATTTTGAAATCGAGAGACAAGCTGCGATTTATTCCCTTTTAGTTTAGTCTAGGTTTCAGCCAGTATTAGAACAGCCGGATGAAATTGACCGGACAATCTGGACGATCTGGTTGTCGTCCGGACGATCTGGACGATTAAAAATTACGTCCAGTGGATGATCTGGACGACAAAATTTTCATTAAATAATTGAGTATGGCTTCAATAAATTATAGTAACATTAGTTTGTTATCATAGCACAATGCCCCATTTCACTGCGGTCGAATTACAAAGCCGGCAATTGAGCTTGGTGTTAGGGTCTATCGACCTAACGGTAATCTGAACTTAAACGAGATTTAAACCACAAAAAATATTTATTAATAGTGGTACGTAACTATTGTTAATAATCCATTGTAGCCGATTAATATACAAGGTGGTGACGTCATACCAGGGTTTTAAATCCTAAACCATATATTAAAACTTATGGTATTTGAGTGTAATTGCGCTCGTGACCTGGTCACCCTTGACCTCTGGGGAATGTCCCAAACGAAAATTTATAACATTTAGCTAAATTTGAATTTATAAGTAAGGAAGTAAGGAAAGGATTACGAAAACCTACAATAACTTTGGGCAATTGAGACAATCCACCTCTGCGCATGTATTTGTGGCGTTTAGATAAAATTCGTCCAGATCGTCCAGACCGCCCAGTTAAGCTAATCAGCCGGACAAATGTTTTCATCCGGCTAAATACCTAACCGTGGTTTCAGCTGTAAAGTCACAATTTACAGTTTTGATATATTTTTCTGAGTTGCGCAGTAAACTAGTCCATGAATTAAATCACAACCGGTACCAAGCTTGACCTTGACCTGCCATCTCAAGGGGTCATCACAAAAAAAGTTTAACGCTCAGTTTAGTGGTCCCTCTATCTTAACTTAGCTCATCTCGTGGCAGCACCATGCCATAAAACGCCTGGTGAAACATTTAGTGTTTGCCTAAGGAAATACTAATTACAAATTACAGTAATTCAATTACATTTTGACTTGCAAATTACATTTTCAAAGATATTAGGTTTTGATTTGCCAAAATTGATGCCAATGATGATTTACTGCCAACTCCTCGACATATTCATCTGCCAAAGACTTTAAAAAAAAATCCCTGAAATGTTGAACAGACGTTCTAATGGAGTTGACGCTAGTAAGAGTGTGCATTTTATGAAAAAATTTAGTATTCGGACTTTTGGTAAAATACTTCTATGTTTTTCGTTAGGAATGTGCCGAATGGCATTTTTTTGATATTCCCGAATACGAATATTCGTTTCCTGAAGACAAACTATTCCCGATTAATTCACAAACGATAAAATAATTAAAAATTTGTTCTTTGTTTAATTTTTTCCACGACATGATCACAAGAGACAGAGACATCAATTCAAAAACGTAGTTCACATATCATCTCATTGTCCTTGTTGTTTCAAATTCACATTTGAATTAATAATTTTCTAATTAATTTTATAATTATCATTTTAAACGCGACTGCGTAGTGAATCGGATTCAGGTAAGCAATAAAAACTAGATTAGCAATTTAAAACTCATGTTTCAATTTTGGTACTCTGCTTCCTCAATCCAATAAATTGTTATAATGTTACTTTTATATCATACTTCACAAAAGTCATTTAAAAAAATTTGTTTTTTTAATTTTATATCAATGATTCCTAAGTGCAACTATTCCCGAACACAGAGACCAGTATTCGGGAATAGGAATATTTAGAAATAGTGAAATTTCTAGCTATTCCTAGACGAATATTATTCACAACGAATATTCGGCACATCCCTATTTTTCGTTATTAATAGCCAATAGTTACAAGCTGGCTTTTCGCTTCAATAAATGCATGTGAATTTACCGTATGCTATATTTCTTAGTTTAACTCAAGACAGTTAAGAAAAAAAATTATTTTTTGCACAACTTTGCAAATTTTTTGCAAAATTTGACAAGACCGCCAACAATGGATGCCAGATTCGTAATCTACGCTAAATTTTCAGTCGATTAGCTTATCACTTTAGTCGAATTCCAGAAGAGGGGGGTCGGGCTATTCTACAAATGTTGCAATCGGCCTTTGGCCGATAAGTGGTATCGGTGCCTCATTAATGAATAAAGCAATAACCACGGAGAATTAAAAAACGAAAATTTACCTTTAAGAAATAGTTTTGCCATAAATTTTGACAGGATGCAGAATCTTCATCTTCATCGCCCATTCCTCCTGAGAATTTCTTCAAAGCAAAAATCAGAAAGTAGTAAGAAATAGTCCTGACTCCGTGCTCAGATAAATAATTCAGCTCAAGAACGCAATTACCCCGAGCAACCTTATAGAATGTATATTATAAATTGGTGGAGGTAACAAGGTTGGTTAAAATTGCGAATGGCATTAATTTTAAAACAAACCTTTGATCTTAATTCACTATCTTTGCTATAAATCATGTCATCAGGGCATCGTCTCTTTCCTCCAACTTTAACATCGATTAAAGTGCCCTTGTAGTTTGACGGAAAAACTCCTTGGGGAACCGGGAATTCGATACACTTAATATTTTTATGTTGACGACACCAGCGCAACCACCTATGATAAGGGTAAGCAATTTTTTTCATTTTCTAGCTAAGCTTTTAAATCAGCGTTTATAATTAACCTTTCGGCAACACCCGATTCCTCTTTGTCTTCATTATGTACTGTGGCGGCAGCAATATTTTCGCCAGCCATTATTCAGTCATTTTACATAATATTTTACGAGGGACTCTTATAGTTTTCAATATTTTTTCGGGTCGGCGCGGAGATATGTTTTACATATTCAAATTTTCAGTAGGGACATGTGTGCTAATTGTGAAATTTTTTTTTATTTTTCCGAGTTTAACTGAAAAAATATATGGGAATACAGGTTTATCGATTCTCTATCGTTGTAAGGTTTTTATTCAACTACTTGCTTTATTAGAACACCTGGAGCGATTTATTTACATTCGCAAAACTACTTTTCACAATTACCAACAAAAGTGTGCTAATTGTGAAAACTAGGTGTGGTAATTGTGAAAAGTTAGATAGAATTAATTACGGCCATTCCAACTTAAACTTTATTCATAAGGTGATAGATGACATGAGACTGATGATGATAGTGAAAACTAGAACATGATTCGCATTTCTGGCTATTTATGGGAACCTTCTGAAGTTAATGTCCAGTCATGTGCTAATGGGTATGGTGCTACCCCTGTTGAAATTTGGGGAAATTTATGCCCGGTAAAATTCTTGACCTACTGAGCAAAAATTTTTATTCGTTCAATTTAAAAATAAATAAATTTAAATTAAAAAAACAAAGAAAACTAAACTAAAAAAAAGTTAAAAGCTCTTTTACTAAAATTTGAACCATGGTTGGTAGAGAATAAATTTTGAATACCTAACCTCGTGTCATCCATACACAGACACAAACTCACTCACTTTTTTGCTTTCATTTTCATTTACTCAAAACAAATACTCATCTATCATTCCTCACTCCAAGTCCAAATCCAAATCCCATCTCATCCAATTTACCTGATTCACTCATTACTCACTCGCCACTCGATTCATACTAAAATGGCTAAGTAACATAAAACTAAATAAAAACTAGTAACTAAAATTAGTGACTAAACCTAATGACTACACGGCTGACTAGAATCGTTAAAACTTAACTTAATGACTAGAAACATGACTAGAACCGTTTATTTGTTGTACTTTGTTCAAAGCTCATGGAGTGCCTGGAATGTGTCGAGTCTGGTAGTTTCTGGACGTGAGGGTCATGAGGAGTAAGCCCCGGTATTTCGTTCGCCCTGGAATTTCCTGGGATGTATCAGCCCACTTCAACCCTACCCCAGAGCAGGTGGAACATTCCGCTAAAGGCTTCGCCGGAACGCTCATCGCGTACTGAATTATGAGCTTCAAAGTGAAATGTTACGCTAAATATTCCCATGGAGATTAGCCGCCATCAATGCAGAGAGTAGCGCCCGTAATCCTTCCACCCGTGCCAGCCAAAATTTTTATGCGATTTCGCTTGCTGGCCCATGTCCGCCAATGATTTTTATGCAATTCCACCCGCCGGTGCCCGTATAAATTTTTTATGAATAGTGCCCGCTTTCCAGTTCCGAAGTTTTATTTAAATAAACATTATAATATACACCATTAAATCAATTAAAAGTTTAGTGTCGGGTGCTCGATAGGTTTACAAAATTTGCCCGCTNATTATAATATACACCATTAAATCAATTAAAAGTTTAGTGTCGGGTGCTCGATAGGTTTACAAAATTTGCCCGCTAGCCTGTACCCGTCTTTCTGAGAAGTTTTCTGCCTGCCTGCCTGTGCCCGTAACAACTGTCTCTGATTANCCGCTAGCCTGTACCCGTCTTTCTGAGAAGTTTTCTGCCTGCCTGCCTGTGCCCGTAACAACTGTCTCTGATTAACGCCCGTCCGCCACCAACCATACGTAAATGACCGGTAGGAAATTCTATTTAAATAATCATTCTAATATACATCATTAACGGAAATTTCCAACGCAGCTAGTAGCCTGCTTGAGTTCATCGTGATAAAATTGGGAAGTTCCACCTTTTCAACAATACCCTCTTACATCGCAATTCTTGGTGGGCGATTTGGGTTGGCGTTTTTGCTCAATGCTGTCACCATACGTGCGATTTGTTTTAAAAACGTAATTCAACAAAAACTGATTTCAAACTAAAAATAAATAATTTTTTTAGGTTACCATATTTTAATTAATTTTTAATATTTTTGCAAAAATAAAGTGTTGTGTTCAGCATGCGATCGGTCATGACTCCAGCGAGTTTCATGTAATTTGTTTCATGAATGGATTTTCTGTGCCAATTCTGCTAGACCTCATTGTGACGTCCCATCAGAAAAGCAAGTGAAAACGAAAGGCGCTTGAGGCACCTGCAAACGTGAACCAATTCAAACCAAATTTTACACGTTCATTTCTCACCTATTGGTAAACTATTGGAAATACCATCCTAATTTCCAGGGACCTCCCGTCGGCAGTAAGACACAGAGTATACATGCATTACACACATACATACATACTTAAATACACACACTACTTATATTGGTATTGAGTTTCCGGTCTAGTCTATTCCGATTTAGTCTATCCGGCAGAGTTTTAATCGCTGAATATCCGGCAACCGGATATCCATCGCCTAAAACTTTGCCGGATGCACAATCCGCCGGATACCGGATACTTATAGGTATCCGCGCGGATAATTTTCTACACAATTTTTTTTAAACTCCTAACAAATGAATCAATTTTATTAGATTTAATATATTGGAGTATATATTAATCCTTTGGAGCGCTAGTCAATCGTATCCTTACGTTTTGACAAAAGTTCATAACAGAACCAATGTGCTTGGTTAATTACCAAACTGTTCGACTACTTTGGATTATAAAAAAATATTTTATTATCTTAAATAAAATCTTCGTGCAAATGTCTAAAATTTGGTTAGCTTTGAATTTTCNTATAAAAAAATATTTTATTATCTTAAATAAAATCTTCGTGCAAATGTCTAAAATTTGGTTAGCTTTGAATTTTCGCGCAGTCAGTATTCACAGCTATTTAATCCGAGAATACATAAATACATACTTATATCTAGAAAAGCTACAACAGCGAAGACACTGTTGGTAAAATTTCCTTTCACGTGGCCCTTGCGGGCTATCTAATCCAGTGTATGGAAATTTTTCCTTTCCCACGGAAGGGTNTATAAAAAAATATTTTATTATCTTAAATAAAATCTTCGTGCAAATGTCTAAAATTTGGTTAGCTTTGAATTTTTGCGCAGTCAGTATTCACAGCTATTTAATCCGAGAATACATAAATACATACTTATATCTAGAAAAGCTACAACAGCGAAGACACTGTTGGTAAATTTCCTTTCACGTGGCCCTTGCGGGCTATCTAATCCAGTGTATGGAAATTTTTCCTTTCCCACGGAAGGGTATAGGAACAATTTCTGATGGTATGTGCCGTGTTGTGAAAAAAATTTCCTNTATAGGAACAATTTCTGATGGTATGTGCCGTGTTGTGAAAAAAATTTCCTGTAAATTTAAGTGATAGAGAAGGTCAAAAAATGACACTTTCTGTGGTCAAGTTTACCCCGACAGAAATTGGCCCAATTCGGGAATCCGTACCCCGGTTTGATTTTGGGCATTAGCACATCTCTGCCTATCTCTTAGAATGTCTTTCGTCCCTTGGATTCTTGAGAATTTTGAGTGTAAAACTCAAGCCGTTGAGCCCATGCTAAAAGCATTGGGATTTAAAATTTCACAATTGCCACACATTTGAGGATTTTGTGTGGTAATTGTGAAACTCGAATAATTAATTCAAAACTTGATAAATTAATAATTTCTCTTCGGAAAGTCAATCTACCGATCAGGTTTTATTAAGTCCGCGAGCTTTCTGCGCATTCTCGAAATATATATCAAAGCTGTGAATTTTAAGTTTCTATTTTGCCGCGCTGCCGGACCACTTCCGAATTATAGAATGGTAACAGGTAAAAAATGGATTTCAATTAATAACTTTTATTTCGTCAAAACTTCTCGGATCAATTTGAACTTTTGCTAAGCTGTGTAGAATGCATTTTGAGAATGCATCTTCCATGATTTTTGAAAATATCCATGAAAATAATTTTGACTGAGTAAAATTTTTTTTTCTATTAGTTTCTAATGGTGGGGAACTAAATTAACACTCGGCATTCCGTCAAATATTCTAGGACTAATATGAAATTTAGGAAGTATGTGCCAACACTCATTTTGGGAAGGATGTTTTCGAAAAAAATTGTATTTTTTTTTCAGTCTTAAATATTTATTTTCAAGTATTTTCTAAAACCTGCAAAAATACCTTCTCAAAATACAATACAACACATTAATACAAAAGTAGAAATTGAGCCGACGACAAATGACGCAATGACGAGTTCAGGACACTAATGTGTAAAATAAATTTTTGAAATGATTTCGAGAACATCCAAAATTATCTTCCCAAAATGAGTTCAAGCATACACTTCCTATATTTTAAATTAATCCTAGAGTGTTCGATAGAATGCCGAGTACTAATTAAGTCCAACACCATTAGAAAATATTAGAATTTTTTTTTCATTCTCAAAATGCGTTTCTGCACACTCAAGCAAAAGTTCTAATTGATTCGAGAGATTTTACCAAAANTTTTTTTCATTCTCAAAATGCGTTTCTGCACACTCAAGCAAAAGTTCTAATTGATTCGAGAGATTTTACCAAAATAAAACTTATTAATTGAAACCATTTTTCACCTGTTAAAGTCCGATTAGCAAATTCAAAAGTGGTGCGGCAGAGGGGCAAAATAATGACTCACAATTCACAGTTTTGATATATATTTGGAGGATTGCGTANTTTTTTCATTCTCAAAATGCGTTTCTGCACACTCAAGCAAAAGTTCTAATTGATTCGAGAGATTTTACCAAAAAACTTATTAATTGAAACCATTTTTCACCTGTTAAAGTCCCATTAGCAAATTTAAAAGTGGTGCGGCAGAGGGGCAAAATAATGACTCACAATTCACAGTTTTGATATATATTTGGAGGATTGCGTAGAAAGCTCGTGGACTTAATAATACCTGATCGGTAGTACTTCTAGGCTATCGATTGACAAAAGCTTGAGAACTTACAATGAATCCAGCAGCTGCAGTCTCCAACTTTGCAGTCGGATTTTAGAACTCTTTAATTGTAAATTGTTTTGTTTTTTTAGTTTTTGACAATTATTCAGCAAGGTTTAGGACAATTTTTAAAATTCCAACTGTCCCAAGGATAAACAGATATATTGTCTGTATTCTCAAAAAAAAAACTTCCGCAAAAGTTTCAATTAACACAATTTTTTTAAACTTTTCACAATTACCACACTTGTCCCTATATGGAGTACTTTATGAACTAAAAGCTAATTATACTTAGTTTAAAGACAATATTTTGCGCCCATTTTGCTGTTTTTAGTCGCAATTTTAGTCAAGCTTGGGGTCCCTTTTTCTTGGTGAAGGAAATTTCTTGCATTAGACGGAAATGCTCATGCCTCGAGGTGTTTTTCGGAAATTCCTGACTTATTTTCGGATTAAATAGCTGTGAATACTGACCGCGCAAAAAATTTAAATTTTAACCAAATTCTAGACTTCTGTATATTTTTGGAGGGATTTTCTTGGTGGCACACTAATTCATTAAACACATATTTTAATGCGTCAAGTAATATTGATATTGTGATATATGTAATGCAGTATTTAGTGGAGTTAAGTGATCGGTTGTTGGAGCACTCCGGTCATGATTTTAAAGGTCAATGCTAAATTGGTTAAAAAATTAGGATACACTAATTTAACCATTGCTACGGCAGGACATCCCTTGCTCTAAATTCAATTGTTCAATTTTTCATCCAAGTCAAAAATATATGCTGCATAAAATATATTATTAGTTTGTTAAATTTTTTTAGATTAAAATTACGAATTACTCAGTCGAGCCAATTAAAAGCAGCTGATCAAAGACATGGCCATTACATGAAATTTTGTACAGGATTGGTGAAAATATTCAATTCCTTTAGTCCGGAGCGATAGTCAATCATATCTTTACGTTCTGACAAAAGTTCATCACAGAACCAATGTGCTTGCTTAATTACCATACTGTTCGACTACTTTGGGTTATGAAAAAATATTGTGTTATCTTAAATAAAATCTTCGTGCAAATGTCTAGAATTTGGTTAAAATTTGAATTTTTTTACGCGGTCAGTATTCACAGCTATTGAATCCGAGAATAAGTTTTAATTTCTTTCCCTAGTGGTACAATAGTAGGCCCCAAAACGTTTTGTCTAAATACAGTGGAATTGTAACCAAATCGTAAGGCAAATAGTGACTATGAACATTCTAAGCTAATCACTATTAGCGTTACTTATGTGGTTGCAATTCTATTGTATTTAGAGAAAACGCATTGGATCCTGCTATTGTACTCCTAGAGCATGAAATTTAAACTAAATTTAAGATTTTCCGAGAAACTCCACGGGGATCAGCATACTGCGTCTATAAAAAAAACCGCTCATTTGCGGCCTTCCTTCACCGAGAAAAAGGTACCCAAAATTTGGCTCAAATGGCAGTTAAACAGTGCAAAATTGACGTCATTTACAAGTAACAGTAAATGATCCAACTTCGCAACCAACACTCATAGGCCAGGTGAGATTAAAGCTCCTCCCAAACACATCTACTACCGTAAAGTTACAGTGAGAAGGTTGTTTTTATTTCAAATAGCTTCTACGCCAACTATTCAGTTTAGCGAAGCAGTTAACAATAAGCTGTTTCTTTGACTTCAGCCCATGACTTACAAACCATGTCAAAACCATGAGCAAGAGTAATGCGTTTAAAGTTATTTCAATAAAATTGAATAAAGTTATATATAATTAAATATCGACTGTGATAAGTACCCTCCAAATATTTGAGTTAATATGGTTGTCGCCACCTGCGGAATGTGAGACGGCGGAGTAATGTGGTTGCGAAGTTGGATCAACTACTGTACTATTTAGAGATGACAAATATTTCAGTTAGAATGGTGATTTCACTCTTCCGATAATATTGAAAACATTAGGAGTCCTTTTACTTTACTTTACTTTAGTTTTGAAGTAAAATAAAATTTAAAAAATTATTTTAATTTAATGTCAATATAAACCAAATAAGAGAAATGAACTTTGTGTTTCGTGCCATAACAGTAATATAGTATACACTAGAAGTTAGCAGCTCGGCTGCTAGATATATGATATTATATTGTGAAACTATTTATCTTATTTCTAGGTGCTTTGCTCCTACTTCTAGGGGCTTGCAGTATTGCCTACCATGCGTAGTAAATCTTTGAATTTTAATATAGAAATTTTATATAAAAAAAATAAGAATAATTAAAGAAATCACTAATAACCAATTAATTACAAAAACAAGTGAAGAATGAGTTTTTTTTTTTACAAATTATGTACGCTGTGACTCCGAAATATCCTAAGCGCATTGAACTTAGATTGGAAAATCAATTTTTCATATGAATTTAACAACACTACACCAAATTTTAAAAGCTGTCTCAGATTTTGAAATACAGCAAAACCTCTCATTCGGAAACTATCTCTCACTGGCTGCATAAAATTCACTCCACTCCTTCTTCCTTTTAGGTACCGTAAAGTTTCACATATTGTGGCGCGGCGTACCGTTGCATTGATAAGGATAATTTAATGTAAGGAAACAAAAAGGATAACATTGGATTCGAATGAAAAAGATGGGGAATGATAGTAGTTGGGACTTGGATACACGTAGTACCTACAGTATTGGTTTCCTGTAGTACGGGAACNTCTCAGATTTTGAAATACAGCAAAACCTCTCATTCGGAAACTATCTCTCACTGGCTGCATAAAATTCACTCCATTCCTTCTTCCTTTTAGGTACCGTAAAGTTTCACATATTGTGGCGCGGCGTACCGTTGCATTGATAAGGATAATTTAATGTAAGGAAACGAAAAGGATAACATTGGATTCGAATGAAAAAGATGGGGAATGATAGTAGTTGGGACTTGGATACACGGAGTACCTACAGTATTGGTTTCCTGTAGTACGGGAACGGGACTGGCTCTTTAGGCTGAACTCCTAGAGTATTGGGTTATCTTCTCTAAAGACACTTCTTCTTCTCTACCTAAAGCGTCTTCTCTACTCTACTGGT
>NIPM01000615.1:0-72898 GCA_002738285.1 Holacanthella duospinosa
AATGTGATTACCTTGTCGACCTCGGTTGGTACCGCTCTCCGTGATCTTATCAAAAAAAACTGTTAGGTGGGGTGTGGAAACTTCCAAGTTTTAGTTTCCGAGCAAAGTCGGAGAAATTGGTTGAAAAAACTTGGAAAATTTGAAGATTCATAAATCCGCTAGTGGAAGCGTCGTTTGAAGATTGACCAAGAAAAAAAGTGGCGTCGGGAACTATTTCCCCTGAAAAAATATATTCAGGAGAGTACGTTTCAGAGGAATTTATGAAGCCGAGTTGAGATTTTTGGTTGAAATTTTTTGAGAATATTGGATTTCTCCCAGGGGTATTATGCCTTAATTACTCGTTAAAGCTATTAGTTAAAACATGAATTTTATAAATCTTTTTATATAAATTTAAGTGATTCTTTTATTTATTTTTAAATTTNTGAAAAAGTTGATCAAAAAATAGCCCTAAATGAAATTTATCGACTTTGAATTTATCAATAACTCAGATTTATTAAATTATGGTGATAAGTCGAAAGTCTGTAACAAACAACAGGAATAGTACTTTAATCTAAAAATTCAATCGATCAAATTTGATTTTTGTATGTTTTTATTTTATCTGCTTTTGTTTTTTAGTATTGAGTTTATGATAATTAAAACGAAATATTGTTATTTTCAATTTTTAAATCAATTACAGCCGTAATTTGATTCAAAAATAGGTAATGCTTTGTTTAGTGACCTTAAACAGAAGATTAATCATCAAAACATCAGTCGTGATTCAACCAATTTTAAATGAATTTTGCATTGCATTATTTTCATCTTAAATGGGGTTATAAATTTAACTTCCGGTTTTAAAAACTGTTCTAAACAAAAATAAACTCTCATATATTCCAACCCTTTTTGTAACGAAGTTTATGCCCAAGAATCTAATAATAAAAAAGAAGTTATATAGTCTGAAAGATTATTTTTAATATTATATAGAGCACCAATTTGAACCATTCTAATATAAAGTTGAATTAATATAAATGGATTTAATTATAATTTTGTAACAAAACTAGCGGGAAATACACCTCTAATTAAAGGCAAATCCGGAGCTTGATCAATGGAACCTAACCACCAAGTCTCATCTTCATCATCTTCGATGGTTATAATTTGATCTTTTCGTAGAACAATTTCACCCTGTTCTTCAGGTTTAAAATCAAAGACAACTTTACATTTCCTACTATCAAGATGAGACAAAGCGGAAGACATTATAGATGGAGTGTTGAGAAGGGCTAGGAGTTCTGTTTTCCGTTTGGTTTTACGATCCCATAACTTTGGTGATACATTTTGTAATTGTTTCCCCTTGAGACTCGAAGTATTAGACAAAGAAATATGTTTCGAATAAGGTTCCTGCTCAGCTGGTGCTAAGTCCCAATTCGAAGTAACAATATCATCACATGATTTGGAAGAGGAATGAGTCTTAATAGTTTCTTTACCTTCTTCTTCTAATAACGGTGTATCCTTGGGGACTGGAAAGGTGTATTCATTGTTGGTTTTTTCTAAACAAGTTGAGGTAACATTATGTGCTACGATCAGGTTCGGATCAGTGAAAGGATAATTGTCATTTGGTCCATATTTCATGCTTCGATTCCTCTTCATATAAATTATAATTAAACCAATGAGGACTATGAAGAATACTATAGTCAATGATATAGCTACTGATATTAAGATGATTAATGATAAGGGGAGATATTGATTGTTTAAGGTTGATGGATCGTTGTTATAGATTAATTTCACGTTTGATCCAGAGTTTGCAGTTAACATAGATTGCCAATTCTGGTTATAATAAGCCAAATTCGACGGCATGTTATTGATGTTGAAATCTCCTGAAATTAATAACGAATAATCAGAAGGCAAGAGCCCGAAATCTCTCTTCACTAACGTGCTGTTTTTGATGGGTATTAGGTCAAGATTGGTTATATTCTTGATATCCAATCCTTGGATTACAGTGAACCCAGTTCCATTGTAATAACCGAGATAATTTTGTCCATATAAAAATAAGTTCATGGTACTGGAATACCAATTTGTATTCGATATCTTCATAAAATCAGTCGGACTGGATGGTAAGGAGATGCTCAAAGGAGTCCAACTTTTAGTTTCTAAATTATAGCTCACCAATTGATTATTCAAATAAATACAGACAAGACTATTCTGATAATTAGTTGCTTTGATGATCTCGCCATCTGGTGTATTAGAATCATTGTTGGGTAATAACCATTTCATATTGACAAGATCAAGAAACACGAGATTAGATTGAAATTTACCGACTAATGCTACCAAATTGGAATTAGGAACCCTTAACAACTGATTAACCCTGGTAATATCATTAGATGGTGTCAGATTAGTGTTCACTTTCTCTTTTTCCAAGTCGTAAATCATGAAGCCAGTTTGATTAAAGCTATTTTGAAATTCTCCAGCAATCAATAGATACTTATCAACGACCAACAAGTCCTTCACATTACCAATGATGTTGAAATTAAATGGATAATAAGTTTGATTGAATTGATACCCAATGTTTTGTATTTTTCCAAATTGGAATTGTCCACCTAAGATTGTTATATTCTTCTTATAAATCACACCCGAATTAACCTGCCCATTCAAGTTGAAATTACTATTGATCAAAGTGTTGTTATTTAAGTAAGCGAGATTAGGACTATAAACCAAGCCAATCTCACTGAATTGTCCTGCATAATACTTATCACCATAACTCATTAGTGAACCATATAAATAATTCTCCAATTTATGATCTCCATTCAACATGTTATAAATCAGATAATTGGAATTAGGAAATTGGGTTATAATCATCACTTCTGAATTTGAGTATCTTTTTAACTGAATAGGCTGTCCAGCATTGACTTTAACATCTAAGGAATACCACATTTGTTTGACTACATCAAACTTAGCTAATGAACTCCAATTATCACCAATAGAGTATTCACCACTAATCAAGATGAACTCATTAACACTGATAACATCCTTAATAATACCATTAAATCCGTCTGGTAAACTTAATGAGATGTATTCTTCATTTATAAAGTAATAGATCATGGCTTTAGTGTTTTCATATCCAACTAGTATAAAGCCATCATAAAATGTACAGCTTGCAGTTATTTTGAATCCACTTGGTAGCGAGCTTGGTAAACTTATTAGCTCATCAGAATCGTATAATCTTAATATACCATTCAGGTTTTGCATTGAGCTTATCCTATTAATCTGTATATTCTGTACCTGGATGGAATCGCCTGAGGATAATATCAATTGAGGCTGGTCTTGCAAATGCAAGTAGCCTTTATAAATCAAAGTATGCGTGGTTTGTATATTTACTGCGAATTCTTCTTGCAAAAAGTTGGTCTTAATGATAACATTACAATTAGCACAAGTAGCGCTGTTCAAATAAACTTCATAAGTGCCGCTTTCTTGGATATTCAACTTGATAGAAGTCTCATTTTTCAACATCATATTATATTGATTATCAGCGACTGATAAACTATTACCATTAGTATTCCACTGTACAATTTCTTTAGTACAACCTTGCGAAGATGGCGAGCCAAAACCATTATAATTAGACATAGAATATAACTGCACTCCTCTTAAATTAGAACTAGAATAATAATCTATAGGTTGTATTTTAAGATACTTTAAGTTTAAAGTATCTAATTCAAACGTGTTTGCATAATTAGGATCGTTGGACAATGTGCAACCATTGTTACAACTTTGTCTAGTTCGAGTCTTAGCATCTATAAATGATCCTATTATTGGTTGATTCGTCTCTGCGTTGAAGAATCCGATTGTTTTCCAGTCTTGATTATATAAAATGATAGAAGAAATATTCATACTGAAAGGTAGTTTCATTATTAAGAAGCCATTAATCATAGATGTTTGATTACAATTCAATCCATTTAATTGTGTTTTAGAGGCATCATAAATACTTAAGTTCGGTACTGGATATCTAAATAAATCTTGATTTTTACCGTCATCTATAGTATTATTGAAATCCCCAGTTAATAACACAGTCTTATTATCAATCTTTCTTATTTGATGTATAGGACCATCCAAGCCTTTAAAGAACGGTATATTCCACTTGTTATTTTGTGACTCCCAAATTAGATAACCATTTAAATCAAACTGAATGAGATTGCTTGTAAACGACCCTACTAAATGTACTTTCTTAGTATTTAAGTTGCAATATAAATCTCTAACTTCACCATCCACTCCTAAAGAGGTGAATTCTTTCTTCTGAGTATCGTATTTAATAAAATTGGCTGCTTGTACATTATTAATTTGATTAAATAAACCACCAATAAATAATATATCATCTAATAAACACATAGAATTAATCTTATTACCTAGAGGTGTTGTTCCAATTACATGAGTTTGATTGTTTTCGAAATTGATAATTGATATTGAGCTCGGATTTAATTGTGGTTGTACATCATAAGATAGAGAATTGAATTTACCAGTCAAGCCTATCGCACCTAACTTATCATAATCGATATTCAAGTCAATAGATAAAGCCTGTACAATAAAGAAGATCTTCATATCACAGTTTAAAAAACTTGATCCGTTTTGGTCACCCCTTTGTGTAAAATTTATCCTACTTTAGAACTTGATTTAGTGCTGAATTACTACATTTAGCATATATCAAGAACTAGGCATTTATGGTTTGATGATCAAATATATTAAATTTATAAATCACCTGCATTCATTAATAGGCCTTTGTTGTTTATTTTAATCCATTTTGAATATAAATATTTATATTTTGTAAAATCATGTAAAAAAGAGGTGCTAGACAAGTTATCTTTAGCATTTCGTTCCAATCTATTTCATTCCATAGAGTTGGCGTTTAATTTAACAAGTTTATTTTCAAAGCGCCGTTGTATTTTTCGAAAAATTAGGGGGGATCATTTCCATATCCGGATAACCAACTCGAGATGATTTAACGCCCATATATTTATAGATATTGATTATATTTTGTAGTATAATTTGATAGATATTTTTCAAAGCATTTCATTGTATACAAATATTTCCAATATTGGTCCGAATTCTGACGTCACTGCATGCAGTCTACAAATTCTTAAAGTAAGGAATAAATTGATTTATACTAATGTCAAATTCATTATTTGTGTTAATTTCTCGTCCTTTAAAGCTACAAAAAACCTTCGGTTTTATCCAAGAAATAAAGCGATAAGTAGTAAAATGGTACTTATCATATGGTTAAATATCGATAAAATATTTACTAATACAAGACTATCAATTATTGATACTATTATTTTAATCAATCCTAAATTGATCTTTAGATTTTCGTTGAAATTTATAGGCTGCAGTATACAGCTCCACCGATAATGATGTCATGTACAAAAGAATATATTTGTTCGATAAATGGTTAAAAATAATAACAAAAAATTTTGTACACAGTATCAATTATGTTTTACAAACCACCCAAATTTTCTGGGTTTCTACGATTTTTTCATTCTATTAAAGCTTTGAAATGAATATGTTAAACCACGGAGAAGAAAAAATGAGCCAAATAAAATTACACTCAGAATATCAAGTACCCGATACAATGCGAGATGGTATGGCATCAATACCAAATAAATTATTATCCTCTCATCCTTTAGAAAAAATCTTATTAAATTCTGTAACCCTTAACAAATGTATCTTATAGAGAGAGAATGAATTGGATAGTAAATTAAAGATGAGTCGTGAAATTTATGGCTTGCATATGCCATTAAAGAAGATATTAGAACGTAAGACTTTTAATAAAGTAATTCACCTGCTAATAATAAATTTGGTAGTCGAATAGATTGCCGTTTTATCCGAATTCTAATTTGGCTTTAGATATTTTAGATGGTAAAGATGAAGATATTGATTTTTCTGATTTCCTTAGTGGTATTTATAACATTTGATTTTGTTTTTTAGATCCATTACTTTCGAACGAAATGCCTGATATTCATTGTGCTATGGAGCATAAGCTTAATTGGAAGTTTTAAGATTAAATTACCTACTTTTATACCACAAACACATTTGGTTTTAACTCAGAGCATATTTTATCCAACTTATTGGTTTTTGGAAATCACATCTATCATTTAGCTCTGAGGTATCGAGCCAGTTTGATTTGCAAGTTATTGATTAAGCTCTACATTATAGATAAAAGAGTGATAGTATCCATATAGTATTGTGTGCTTATTATAAATCTTTAAGATCTGAATATCAACATTATCATCAATGTTGATTTGCTTTATTGAAATTGCTAATGACGTAAAAAATTCATATATCTTTTTAGATCAACAATATACACTGCATAAAAAAAGTCCGAGCAGACTCATTTTTTGATAATAACTTTTTCAATAAACAAAATTGATTTAAACGATATTAATATCTAGTATAAATATAATAAAATATACATATGTATATATTTAAATCATGAAATTTATATGTACATTTAATTTAAAAATCGATTTATCTAAATAGGGTGTGTAAAATAAAACTGGGCAAATTTAATTAAAAAGATGTATGCCCACCTCTATCCCTCACCACCTCTTCACAGCGATTTGGCATAGTGCCTATCAGCTTCCTGCACATTTCTAGAGTTATTTCATGCCAAACTCCACCTACAATATCTTCCAATTGCTTCTTAGTTGTAGGTGCGCGCTTTCTTACTTCACGCTTTACATGGTCCCAGAGATGCTCAATAGTATTGAGATCCGGTGACTGAGTAGGCCACTCTAGTACCATGTAGCGGTTTTTGAAGAAATCTTTTAGATAATTAAACGTATGCTTCGGATCATTATCCTACATAAATATAAAATTATTAGGAAGGTCAAGAAACTCCTTTGATTTATCATGGCAGGTTGTCAAAATCGTTTTATACAAGTATTTATCCATAACGCGATTGATAAAGACCAGGTTCCCTACACCAGCTGAGCTCATACAGCCCCATACCATGACACTTTTACCTCCATTTTTCACAGTTGGTCTAGTATTCTTAAAGCTCTTGATCTGGTTTAATCCAAATCTTTTCTCTTCCATCTGATGAATATAGGTTTATTTTCTTCTCGTCGCTAAATAATACTAAGTCCCATTGCTTCAGAGTCCAGTTAGACCATTTCTCAGCCATAAGCAACCTGTGAGTAATGTTTTTAGATGACAGACTTGGTAGTTTTTTTGGCACTCTGCTTTTGAAACCGAGCTCATTCAATGCGCTTATAATGGTTTATTGCAGACAACTTTTCTGGTTTCTTCCTCAAGTTCCTTGCATAGTTCTCTACTTGATATTTTAGGATCTGCTTCTACACATTCTAATAAAGCTGTCTTGTCCTTATTACCTAAAGCCTTTGGGCGGCCACTGCCTCTTAGCCTCAATACAGTACCATGTAATTTATATTTTGAAATTATGTCATGAAATGTTGATTTTGGTATTTGTGTCTCCCTTTCGGCTAAACCCTCATTATAGTATTTTATAACCTAGAACTTTTTTGCTAAATTACATTCTTCTTGATTCATTGTGTTTGTTTAATCTATTTAAATTTTTTTAGAGATAATCTTCTTATTTTTTATCGGATATTTAATATATTGCCCGGTTTTATTTTACACACCCTATTTAGATAAATCGATTTTTAAATTAAATTTACATATAAATTTCATGATTTAAATACATAAATATGTACATTTTATTATATTTATACTAGATATTAATATCGTTTAAATCAATTTTGTTTATTGAAAAAGTTATTATCAAAAAATGAGTCTGCCCGGACTTTTTTTTATGCAGTATATACCCCTATATTTAAAATCAACTCGATCAGTTTCACCATCCTTTTACTGCAGTCAAGATTTTTTGATAATGGAATTATAAAATGAATAATGAGTAGAAGCTAAAAAAAACCTAAATAACACAATATATTAGGGTGTCCAAGAAAATGTGGCGGTGAAAGTTTTCTCCACACCTCTTTTAAAGTGTAACAGATTTAAACCAAAATTGATTATATATAATAGGGATATAACTTATTTATAAATAATACACACAGTTTTATTTTTTTCAAAATGAATTTTAAAGAAGAATTGATTGAATCATTTAGTGCTCAAGATCAGCTTATAATTATTAAATATTTAACTTTACATGGTAAATGCCCTTCTCAAATCCAACAAGAATTAAAGAATACTTTAGATAATAGTGCAATGTCTCTGAGAACAGTTGAGAGATGGAAATCAAGATTTAAGAAAGTAGATATATCAATAGAAGAAGCTTGTGGAAGGCCATCTGAAAAAATTGATAAAAAACTAGAATGTATTGAAGCTGTTAAAGGACTTTTATTGGAAAACAAGGCTATAAGTGTGAGGCTAATTAGCGAGCGTTTGAATATTGCCAAATCATTAGTGCATCTAATTTTAACTGATGATCTAAAGTTGAGTAAGCAACATGGTCGCTATATACCAACTGAATTGAAAGCATATCAGAAGGATCACAGGGTTCAGGCTTGTATATTCAGCCTCTCCAATTATAGTAAGACTAAAGAAAAGCTGAAAAGAACTCTAACTTTTGATGAAACATGTGTTGTTTGTACATGACTCCACAGAAGGATCAACTGATGTCCTAGCTAGAACCCAGTGAAAAGGGACCACAAGTGGCAATGAAAAAACGTTATGGAGATAAAAAGATGTTGCTTTTAGCAATGGACTACAATGATATCGCTTTTTATCATCTGTGTAGCGAAAAAGAAACATCAATGCTGAGAGCTTAAAATCGATTTTAAGCGAAAAAATTCCTATATGGTTAAGCTCTAAAAGGCATTCTAAGCCTATAATTTTGATGGATAATGCGAGACCACACAAGGCTAAACTCGTACAGGAGTTTTTAGTAGATAAGCAATGGTACCAACTACCATATTCTCCTGATATTTCTCCATGTGACTATGATTGTTTTGGATCTCTTAAACGTGAGCTTCGTAGTGTGCAGTTTGAAACTTGATGGGTATTCGAAACTTGGCTAGAAATGGCGATTTTAAAAGGAATGAATCAAGGGCTGTATCGTGGTGTTCAAAGACTGCCTGAGCGCTGGAAAAGTGTCATTAACAATGAGGGAACTACACTTAATTATACTAAAATTTTGTCAATTTCTAAAAAGTATTTTTTGAGATTAACAAAAAGTTTTTACCGCTATATTTTCTTGGACACTCTAATACATAAAGATCATTAAAATAAATTTAAGAGACTGTACTTTATTGATGTTTTTTTGAAATAGGTATTTATTTAAAGATAGTAAAAAACCATAAAGGAAAAAATATCTTTAAATCTTTGAACTACCCAAGAAAGTTTGTTAATATTTCTTTTTAAATGTATTTGAATAGATATTACATTTTTGGGAATTTATAGTAAAAAATGAGCAAAAAGACAAAAACAAAATAGTAAAACGTAAAATTGAGTAATTATATAATTATATTATATAATGTTAATTATTGTTTATCGCTTTTTATTATGAAAAATACCTATAATCATGGAATCAAATGAGTTTGAAGTGTAAAGTAATCGTTTGGCGAGATTTTAACTGAAACTCCTATAAGCAGTATATTTTCCCTATAAATAAAATGTCTGTCAAAAATTGGCTGTAAAAGTAGTAAACTAAATAAGAAAAAAAGCTGAGCGTAGCAAAGCTTTAGGAGTAAAAATTTTGTCTAATATATTGATTAGTAAACCACTTGAGATTATATTATATATATTTGCTTAAGTTTATTGATAGGAGCTCCGCTCCTATTTGATTGATTGCTAAAGGTCAACTTTTGGACTGAGTCATTGAAGTTCTAGGAGCTTCGCTCTTGTTTTTCTGAAAGATCGGGGTGGGTCATTGCATAGCCATGACCAACGGTGGAACACCTAGTTACTTTTAACTTGTGCTACTATCTTTTCTCTCTTGGGCCGATTCTTCAAGATTTTTGTTTAGATGAAACAGCTCATAAAAAAATATAGCACGATAAAACAAATACTCAAAACCGAGTTAGAGTCAATCAAACAAGCTGGGACATTTAAAATCGAAAGAGTAATAACCTCAGCGCAAGGGTTGAACATTAAAGTCAGTGGCAAAAGTGGCCAAACAGATGAAATCTGCCTCTGTGCAAATAATTATTTAGGCTTATCTAATCATCCTAAAGTTACCTCAAAAGCAAAACAATATATTGATACACATGGTGCTGGATTATCTTCTGTTCGATTCATTTGTGGTACTCAAGTAAATTTTCCTAATATGAGATTTATTTTAGAACATTCATATCGATTTAGAGAACCAAATTTCTAAGTTTTATGGTTATGAAGATACTATTTTATACCCATCCTGTTTTGATGCTAATGCTGGATTATTTGAAGTTTTGTTGAGTGATAAAGATGCCGTCATTTCAGATGCTTTAAATCATGCTTCTATTATCGATGGAATTAGATTATGTAAAGCAAAGAAGTTTCGATATAAGAACGCTGATATAGATGGTAATATTACCTCTTATTATTAAAAATTTTAGATCTTGAAACCCAACTTAAAGCCGCAGATGAAGCAGGTGCTAGAATTAAATTGATTGCTACTGGTATAATTTCATCTTTGTATTAATATTTTTTTATCAGATGGAGTATTTTCTATGGATGGTAAAATAACGCCCTTGGATAAGATTTGTGAATTAGCAGAGAAATATTCCGCTTTAGTATTTGTAGATGATTGTCATTCAACTGGCTTTTTAGGAAAACGAGGAAGGTAATCTCCCTAAACAAAACATCGATTTTAAAGAGGAACAGCCGAGCATTTTGGTGTCGAAGATAAAGTTCATATTGTCAATTCTACCTTAGGTAAAGCATTGGGTGGTGCTTCTGGTGGTTATACTACTGGTTCTAAGGAAATTGTTGGTATTTTAAGGCAGAGAGCTAGACCATATCTTTTCTCCAATTCTCTGCCACCACCAGTAGTAGGTGCAGCTTCAGCAGCGATTCAATTGATCGATGATGAACCCCATATTAGAGAACGATTATGGAAAAACACTGAATATTTTAGAAAGAATCTTAAAGAGGCAGGATTCGAAATTAAGGTTCTACAATATTTCTTGATATTTTTAGGGTGATAGTCATCCAATTACTCCTATCATGATAAAAGATGCTAGAAAAGCAGTAGAATTCGCTCATGATATGTCTAAGAAAGGTATATTCGTTATTGGATTTTCGTATCCGGTTGTTGCTAAAGGTTTATTTTATATGATTTATATATTTTTAGATCAAGCAAGGATCAGAGTTCAAATGACTGCTACTTTGGATGATGCTAATTTGAAGAGAGCAGTTGCCTCATTTATTGAAGTCGGTAAAGCTCGTAAAGCTATTCCTTGATTGATTAATAAATCTTTTATCAGATCATTCTAACATATATTTGGATTTTCTATTTTGTCGAATTTTCTCGTCATCACAAAATCCAATTTCTTAGGAACAGAATCAATGACTAAGCAAATAAAAGCAATTGGTGAAGATATTTGGAAGAATCGAGTAGAAAAGATTGTAAAATATACAAAAATAAAAATTATAGAACAGCGAAATTTTTTTATTTACTTATGGTTCCATAGTTATTCAACTGATAAAAGATTATGAAGATGTAGCCGAAGTTAACAAACAATTAGATAGATTGTACAATCTAAACGTATTAATTTTTGTTTAGAGGTTATAATATGGGTATTAGATTGATAGAAGACTTCTTGTCTAAAACTAACATAAGCAGATGTGGCAGCTTACAAGAAACAGCAGAATTTATATCCAAAGTAAAATTATTTTAATTATAATAGGTTGGATTTAAAACATTTTTGAATCTAACTCCTATAATTGGTAATTGGTCAAGCGATGAAAAGCAATTTTCAATTTTGTTTGAAGATGGACATCCATTAGGAGATTTTGTTGAATTACCAAAAGATTTATCAAAGGACTTATGGTATGGAAATGTTTTATGTGGTGTATTAAGGGGTGCTTTAGAGATGGTTCGTTGAGATTTAATCATTTTTTAGGTCAACTTACAAGTAGAATGTCATTTTCTTTCTTGCACTTTACGCGGAGATGAAATTACTGAAATCAAGGTTAAGTTGATTAAGTATATCGATGAAGAAGTTCCTGCTAGTGAGGACTAATGTTTTTCAATAAAATATACGAGAAAATATCTTTTTTTAATGTCAATCTCTTTAATACAGTGGAGGAGTATTTTAATTTTGTCCATAATATGCGATTATAATGCCTCTGTTTTGAAAAAAATCGCAGTTATAAATATTGAAATCGTGTTTTTCAATCTCTGAATGCTTGATCCAATAATAAGATGTCAACAATCTCTCCAAACTTTGTTAATTTTTCAAAAATTTCTAACCTACTTTGTGAGATGATCAGAAGCAAAATGAGATTAAGTTTAATAAAACAGCACATATGTTCTAACGTAAATACAAAAGATTTAAAGTTTAGAGATTCAAGTCTGTATTAGTTGAAAAAAGCGATAAAGAAGTAAGAATTAGAATTTATTTATAGTTGGAGATTATAATAAAAAGAATCGGAACTTTAAGATTGATGATATTAAATAGACCAAAAGTTTATAATGCGCTAAATTTAAACATGGTGAGACTTATTTATCCACAATTGCAAGTATTTGTTTAGAATTAATTTAGATTAGGTTTGGGAGAAATCAGAGAATTCTAAAATCATTATACTGAAAAGTGAACATGAAAGAGCATTTTGTGCTGGCGGCGACGTAAAAGGTAAACCATAATCAGTATTTATGAATTTTAGCTATTTCAAGTCAAAGTCAAGAGGATGACGCCCCATATTTAGATTTCTTCAAAGAAGAATACAAACTAAATTATCTATTTCACACCTTGAAAACTCCATTGATATCACTCATGAACGGAATAACAAGTAATATAATTCAATTTTAAATACATTTATTAGTGGGAGGCGGGGTTGGTATTTCAGCACATGCTCCTTTTAGAATCGCAACCGAAAAAACCGTTTGGGCAATGCCAGAAACCAGTATTGGATTTATACCAGATGTAGGGGCCACTTATTTCTTACCACGAATTGAGAACCAAATAACTCCCTTAGAAACCAGTTGCACGCCTAAAGGTCCATCACCATTAGGTGTTTACTTGGCTTTAACAGGCCAAACCATTAAGGGTATTGATTGTTATTGGCTGGGTATTGCTACCCATTATATTCCTAGTACTTCGCTTTCGTTATTAGAAGAGAGATTATCAGAATTAGATAGTGATGATAGTGATATTGTTAATGTTGCTATTGAAGAGTTCTGTTCTTTACCCGTGGATGTAATAAAAGAAAATAATGACGCAATAATCAAATTATTTAGAGAGCAGAAATGGATCTTGAAACATTTCTCTAAAAGATCTTTGATTGATATTTTGGATAGCCTTAAAAATGTTTCTAAAGATGGATTTGATGAGTACAAAAAATGGGCTTCCAATACTTTATCGGCCTTATCAAGAAAATCACCCACATCTCTGATTGTTACATTAGAATCTTTGTATCAGAATACAGAAAATAATTTGAGTCAGTGTCTTCAGAAAGAATTATCTTTAGTTAATCAATTCTTGCTCAATAAAGATTTTTACACAGGCGTAGATGCAGTATTAATACAAAAAACCAAAGAAATACCAGTATGGGAACCCAAGTTAGAAGAAGCAACAAAAGATGATAAAACAGCATCCTCAATAATAAGTCAATATTTTAATCCTCCTGATAGAATGGAACAAAACCAAGTAGAATTGGATTTTGATGGTTTGAGTAAGGGTATTACTTCTTGTTATTTTTCGAAATACTCACTTCCTCATCTGGCTATGATTAGAAATTTCATCACTGGTGATTCGAAAGATTCTTCAAAGTATCAACCTACTCCTGATGAAGTGGGTAAATATTTCAAAAAAAAGTTTAATAACAAGATTGGAGTGGAATTAAAGGTGGACTCTATTATTAAGGAATTTTGTCATGTTGAATCGGGCTTTTTACAATGGAAAGATTGATTTTTTATAAAGAATCATATTTCTATTCAATCTTTTCATTGTCATCTTTCTCATTTAGTGATGTAAAATTTTCAAATCACACATGAAACAACGAAACAAAAACATAAAAGAGACTAGAGAAGAAATAATAAACCCTATAAAGCAGCCAAAACTAAAAGAAGAATATTCAGAATTTAGATTATTCTTAGGATTTTATTTTATAAGAATTTTGATGTCTTTTTTTAATCAATCTTATTTTGTACCCGATGAATTTTGGCAAGTATTAGAACCTGCACACAGATATGTATTCAAATATCCTTTTATAATCCATATAATTATAAATCAACTTAATTATCCTTAACATTATATTTTTACTTTAGGTTATTTGACTTGGGAATGGAGATATTATTTACGAAGTTTTTTACATCCTTTCTTATATAGCATCACTTATTCTCTTTTAAAATATACAAAATCTGATAACCCGTTTAATATGGCAATACTTTTGTATTAATATATAGAGATTAAGCACTCAATTAATGTCAAGTTTAATTATCGCAGTATCAGATATTTACACTTATAAATTAAGTTTAAAAATTTATGGAAGAAATGTATCTAAATATACTGTAATGATGTAAATTTATTTCTAGATATTTGTTGTTTTATGTTTGTGGTGTAATGCTTACATGGGCACTAGATCCCTTGTAAACACTTTAGAGAACATGTTTTGTGTAATCGGGTTGTATTATTGGCCTACCAATTCGAATGAAATAAACTCAAGAGAGTAATCAATGATAATGATTTGATTTTTAGTTTATTTGTTTGCTTTTTTGTTGTTGCTGTATCTTCTTTTTCTAGACCTACTATCTCTATTATTTGGATTTATAGACTTGTAGTATTATTTATCGATATATTGAAAAGTAGAAGTGTTACATCGAATTTGATCAAGACTACGTTAATCGGTGTAATTAACATGTATTTTTCTCTCTTTCTTTAAATCTTAATTATCTGATTTAGTTTCATTGGAGGAGGAATAGTCATTTTACTTGATTATTTGGCTTATGGTGAGTTTATTATCTCTGTTTATACTTTCTATCAATTCAATTTCGGATCCAATAATATATCTGATTTCTATGGAGTACATTCCTTTCCTTTTTGGTATTTTATAAATGCGATACCGACGTTATTGATTACTTTCTTGCCTATATGCCTTGTTCCCTTATTCATAGATGAAAATAATGAATTCAAGTTTAACATAAGTTGTATAGATTGTAATTTATTTCCTATTATTGTTTTCTTTTGTATGATATTGGATCTAAATAGTCATAAAGAATTTAGATTCATTTATTCCTTAGTACCAATATTGACGCTATATTGTTCTATAGGCTTGTACAGAATGAATCAGTATTACAAGTCAAGAAATATAATCATGAAAATGGTATATATATGCTTGATTTCAACTAATTCGGCTTTATTCTTTTATCTCGGCTTATGTCACAATCCTGGAGTTATAAGATTGTCCAATTATTTGTCTGATTTGTTTTATTACCATGAAAAAACAAATATAAGTGTTGGTTTTATGATGCCTTGTCATTCTACTCCTTATTTCTCTAGTTTTCATAGCTCTGGTGTCAAATCTTGGTTCATAACTTGTGAACCACCTTTATTGTATGTTTTAGCAATTAATTGTTTAGTATGAACAAGAATCAGAAATCGAATTATAATAGCGAAAGTGACAAATTTACTCAAAATTCAACGAAATACATTTTACAAAATTTTCCATCTTTTTCTGATGATTCTAAAGATCATCAATATTTTTGGCCCAAATATCTTGCTATATTTGAAGAAACTTATAATCAAGTCAAATGGATTCTTGATTCTCACAGTTATGAGTTGGTAAAATTTATTTTGTTATTTTAGCATAAACAATTTTGGAATGGGATTATACAACCAGAAGAGGATCGACAAGGCAAAGTATTGCTATTGAAGCAGAACTAATGGATATCAAAATATTTTTTATTATCTTATGAATAATACTTAATTTTGTTTTGATTTTTCAGCTCTTTTCTCCGCTACATAAGCCTTCAAACTATCACCACCAAAAACCATACAAACAGTAAGATAAACTCCAAGGCAAATTCGAGGCGTAATACCTCGATAAAATCCAAGAAGTCCATTTTGTTGATAGATATATTTGGCTGTGGTCCAAATGTTTAGATTTTTAGGTCTATCGTCTGCTTTTGCTTGACTTTGCATCTCAATTCTAATTACCTAATCATATTACTTAATATTTTACTTCAATGGGTTGATTCCAACAAGCTAATGCACCTCCTATAACTGAGGCTATAAAAATTATCAATCTCAAATAATACATAAAATTCTTTCACCATTAGTTAGTTTTCTATCTACGTCATTACCACGAATAATCTTTTCGGTAAATCTAGAAATACCTAAACAATAAAAAGTACAAACATACCGAATCTCGACCCCCAATTAGTCATTTGTCTAACAGCCACAGCAGATACACCTTTATTTAAACCAGTAATACCTTCTTTTTTAAAAACATCGTAAGCAACGGCCATTGTACCAACATTTTTATCAGGTGATTTATGACGAGTAACTTCGACGGTTTTCATAAAAGTACAAAAGCCCATAGTAGTATAAGCTTGTGCTATCCCACCACCCATACCACCTAATAATCCTGACATTGCTTTGCTTAATCCTAATTGTCTTGTTTGATTTTCAATTTCTCCGGAAGAGAATAATAATATACCACCTTTAGTAGATGCTTCAATCCAAGCCCACTATAGAAAATTATATCAAAAGGGGATACTGGAATTAAACCTTGCCAATATGCTTTCACCCCTCCTCTTTGATAAATTTTCAAAAACGATTGTTTCAAGCCATCTGATCTGTGTGCTGCCATTTGAGTTTTGATTACTTCGAATGGTTGTCCTAATGTTGTTACTTCAAATGTTTGAATTATTGCTCCTAATAATATATTTTCCCATGAAACTTTTTTCTTTACCACTTCACTCATTTTGAATCAGGGACTTTTTGATGACAAAAACAAGAGTTGTAAAAAAATTTGGACATAATTCGTCAAAAATCCATTCTTATTCAAAAATTATCTTGGGTTTTCCGAAAAAGTAGCAAGTTTCCATATAAAATAGAAGGTAGTTAAAAGATAATACAAATCTTGATAGAGAAATACTTTCTATTACAGCCTTTACAAATGAAACAATTCTTGATCCAAGCTTAGAAAATAGTCCATAAATCTTGAAACCATGATAAGATCCAACACCATAAGACGGTCCTAAAGAAATCATATAAGAAAGCGAAGTGCCTTTATAAGGGACCAAAGATTTACCATTCAATAACTTGATAAGATTCTTACAGAAATGGATAGCTTGCATATGAGCTGTTAAATAAAGTTTTGGTTCACATATATTACTTGCATCCCCGATACACCATATACTATTTTTATCTTTTAATTGAAAGTATTCATTTACTCTGATGAACCCTTTATTATCCAAAGAATCAGGATTCATAAAAGAACTATTAGGCTGAACACCAATACATGTAATATTTAGGTCAAATTCTTTAATCTGATCACCAACTTTGTACTTCTTGTCATTTAGGTGCTCGGATTTACTATTATAGTAAAATTCTATATTCTTGTTTTGATTCTTCAGACATTTCTCTGACTTTCTACCTAAGTCAGTACTCACAGAATTCAATATAACTTCATTTGAATGGACCAATGACAAGCTTTTATCCTTGAAATAATGCGCAAGCTCACCTAAAGTTTCAACACCTACAATTCCTCCGCCAGTGATTAATATGTCATTTGAATTGTTTATCTCTTCTCTGATAAGTCTTAGGTGTTCTTTTCTTTTCTCTATAGTGTATTCAGAATCTTCTGGTTTGAAAAATGATGGATAACTAGAGCCAGTAACGATCAATAAATGGTCAAATGGAATACGAGAATCATCTTGCAACAAAACTATAAGTATTAACTAAAATTTTAATACCATAATCATTATTGAGTTTTAATACTTTCGATCTTATAAATTTTATATTATATTCTTTGAATAATCGAGTATATTCTATGCAAATTTTGTTGAGTTTTTTGGGGAATTTCTTTTCCAATAAAGCAGATGTTATTGATGGTGTATATTCTAAATATTCTTTAGTATCTATTAATGTGATTTCAAAGTCATATTTTCTTGTGTCTTTTGATAAAGCCATTGCAGCTAAAGATCCAGCTGCTCCGCCTCCTAAAATTACCAATTTTATCGTCATTCCAGGTTTCCGAAAAATCTAGAAATGTTTTAAATTCAATGAAAGAGATTTAATCTGTTGTCAAAATAAAAGGAGATTTAATGTAAGAAAATATAATATAAAATTTATAAAACAACCAAAAAATAAACAGTGCAGTTTTTATTTCCCTTGTTTCTTTCTTTTTAGCCTCATCTGTTCTTTATATTCCTCTTCTTCATCTTCTTCCCTACCAATTCTCGAGCTAAAAAATTAAAAACAAAAACAAACCTTCTGTATTCTTCAGCCCTTATTCTCGAAGCCGAAACTTCCATATCATCATCTGAGCTTTCATCGTGATATCTCAATTTATAAGCGGGAATTGGGGGTTACCTATTTCGATTATATCCAAACATATTTCCTATTATACTGCTTATGTTTTGTTTAACATAATCTTCATCCAATATACTTTCATTTAACTTTTTCTTTCTTGGCTTTTTATCTACATATCTATCCCCACGAGATTGTTTTCTATCTGATACAGGCGAAATATCTCTTTCTAAAAGTCATAAATTAAACTTTTAAAAAAACTTTTGATATGAGGCTCTTCCTTTCTATTCCGTATAGGACTTCTTTCACTGTATTTAGTATTTGGTTCTTTGGTTCTACTTCCGCTTGCTATAGGTTTGTTTAATTCTAATATTTAAATACTTTTCTGATGTTCTATTCTAGGATTGTCATTAATAGACGATTTTTGTACATATTTATACTCATTTGATGATCTGAAATTATCCTGTTTCTTGTCAATGCCTAGAGATAACGAATAATGGATACCTTTGCTTCTCTGGGATATTTCTGGTCTTGAGGCTTTCTCTAAAATAATCAAATTATAAACGCTTACTCCTTTCATTATAAATAATATTTTTTCCTTGAGGAGCCTTACTTCTATGTTTGCTCGCGCCTAATGGCTGTAATTTAGAGCTGGAATGATTTTGAAATGCCTTCTCTTTAGCCGAATAGCTATCTAAAAACATGACCATATATTCATTACTTGTACCAAGGTTCTGTTTTTCCTATAAAATTAATGGTCTTTGAAATACTTTTGTAAGAGTTTCATTTGTGGTGCTGGCTTGTTGAAGTAATTCTTCGTAACTTAATTTGCAAGGCTAAAAATATTTAATGGATATACTTTACTGGCTTAGACATCTTTTTGATAGGAGGTTTTGTGTTGTTAGATACATTATTTTGCATTGCGATATAATTCGAATTAGGTTTAGAATTGGGATTATGCTTTGCACTTGCAAATCTAGTTCTAGAATTAGTACCATTTTGAGGTCTAGAAACAGCGTTCCTTTTATATTCGAAATCTTTAGAAGTTTGACTCTTTAAGACTTTCAATGCTTTCAATTTATTCTGTTCTTTATTTTTCTTCTCTTCTTGCAATAATAAAGTTTCTCGCTCGTCTCGTCTTTTCTTTCTATCCAATATTTGTTGAGATTCTTTAGTATTCTCATTTGCTATTGCCATTAATTCATTGAACTATTTGGTTAATATCCTGAGTCTTACATCCATTGTTTTCTTTACGCAATGCAGTTTGATCAAACACCAATTAAAAATTAAAAGGTTTTGAAAAGTTTATAAAGATTTTTAGTAGCTATGAATAATATGGGACAAAATTTTTGAAGCCTCGGTTATAATTCTAGAATATTAGTGATCATAGTGAAAATAGGTTGAGGAAGCAACTAAATTGGCAAGAAATATAGCTAGGAGATCTTTTATGGATAGTAAAGTTGATAAATACATAAATTTATTTTCATTTTTACTATTTTATGCATTCAAGAAACTAAAATTCCTCGACTAATTAGAATAGAATTATGTAAGAAAATTTTGTCCCATATAATAAATAATTTGGCGTGAATTTTTTGATTCAATAATACAGAATAAATAAAATTCTATAAAGTCGAGACCTAAGATACGCAACCTATTGCCTTTAGGCCGCATTTGACACCTTGTATGAATAAAATTACCGTTAGAAATAAAATATCTTGTAGTGAAAATACCTATTTCGGCCTCGAAGCACAAAAAAGTTGTCTGTCCTTGATCTAGACATTTTTTAAAATGTTTCTGTAAGATTACGAGATAAGTCGCAATTCTAAATACAAAATCCAACATTTATTAGAAAGCAATGAAATAGACATAAATACAATATAAAAATCAGTTGTATTCGGTGCAAAAATCCAAAAACATTTCGGATATTTCAATAAAATTTGCGCACTTTTGAATTTCGATATCAAGCCCCAAGTTTTCTTCCTCCGTCTTTTTGATACATTCAGCCATATTTAATAATTCTTGACTTCTTTTCTTGGATATAGGTTTGGCCTTTTGTTTTCTCTTTATTCCATTTGGAATACGGATTTTCAATTTCAATACATCTCTAGGATTCGGAGAAAAAACACCTCCATCTATATAATAATAAGCTAAATTCTATATACTTTGAAATTGGGTTCCATTGATGCCATAAATTTGATGGTTTCTGTCATTATGAACTGGGAAAGTATCCAAATTGTTTTGATGACTAAAAGAATGATCAAGTAGAGTTACTTCAAAGTTGAAGCAAAGTTAGTTGAGCCGACTTCATTACAAAATTCAACACTAAAATTGAATTAAAATGGATTACTAGATACAACTGTCATTGCCATTCTGCTCAATGCCTGAATTTGTAGCCTCAGCATTCACTTTTATTTTGTCTTCAATAGCTTCATACAGCTGCTGCAACTTATTAGATTCCACAGTCAGTTGATCTAAAGTGCACAAAGAATCAAATAATAACGAATTACTTTCTTTTTCGTTAATAGGAACTTCAGGTGTTTTAATCTCGTTAATTGGAGCCCTTTTACAATAAACAATGATTAGGATTACTCGTTTTTACTAATAAAACCAGGCAAATAAAGGTCATCAATCAACCTATAATAAAGTAAGTTATAAAGTTCGATACATTTTATAAAATTCTCGAACATTTGCTATTTTACTGCTCTTTTTTATTTTTCACATGGATCAGAGATTTAACTAAATCTGGCTTTCTATAATGAAACTTTGTATTTTCCAAAAACAGTTAGTAAATAAACACGATACACTTGGATTATTATAAACTATAGCTCCCTACATTAATTTAAGCTTTTCCGAAAGTTAAAGAAAAAATAATCAGATTTTAATGAAACTCATATCAGTGAACTGCGCAAAACGGGCATGTACAAAGACGAAGAACTTTACAAACCATATTTATGAACCATTGATCCTCTAAATTGTTATTGATAACGACTTCATTTTTCTTATCATTGACTTTATAAACATTATATTGAGCGTACGGCTTTGGAACGATAAATTTCAACTTTGTAGGCGTTGTATCTCTAGCTTTATTTTTCTTAATTTTCATCTTAAATTTTTTATATTCAGTCCGAGTTTGTCATACTTTTATACTTTTATTTGAAACCTTTTATTTACTTTTTCTCTTTGTAGAGATTTCCATTGATAAAAAGAGACAACTTAAGATAGAAAAATGACAGATATCTCCAAAGAGTGTATAATTAACAATAGAGAATTATTATTTTGATTTTATTTTGTGTCTTCAATTCTTAACATTGAATTTCTCAAAGATTGATTGGCATTTAAAGATTCGTCAATAAAATAACAAAGCAATAAACCAATCGAGATAATTATTAAAATTAAACAGAAGGTATTAGCATATTAATATATAATCCCATTTAGCCGTTTATTCAAGTTTGGTAAATCTGGGGTGTTCCCTATACATTTAGAAGCCTGGATTCTAGGTTGTAAATGTTGCACATTTTCTTTGACTTAAAACAGGTATTTATTTAGAGATCATAAAAAGTCTTAAATGTTGCACATTTTTTAGAAAATACATTTTTACAAACTTGGACAGAAGTATAGTGGGTTTAAAAATCTAAATAAAAGAGTAAATTTACTTTAGAATTATCTTAATTATGTTTTACAAGAATGAATTCAATGATTACAGCTCTATGAACTAAAACTTAATATATTATGTGTCAATAAAGTTTATTTATAAATCATACATTTAATTAAATAACAGATACTATAGTTAGAATATGAAAGGCATAATGTACCTACTATATATATGAAAAACGACATGCTTAGAGCATTTATTACGCCCTTTTACGCAAAAAGGTAAGCGAATTTTAATTAATAATAAATATGCAAATTAATATCTAGTGCGAAGGCTTATATATAATATATTCTATAAATTAAGCTCTATTTTTAAAGCATATTTGTTTAAATTACTATAATGGATAAGTTACAAAAATTAAAAAATTCAATAACCGATAAAGAACAACGTGTATTTATTAAATTTGGAGTAATTCTAGGCCACAGTTCGAGAATAATACACAAAGAATTGGTTAAAACGATAGGAGAAAAGGTCTATAAATATAATACAGTGAAAAATATGGTTTCTAAGTTTAATAAGGGCCAAAGTTGCGTTGAAGACACTAGAGGAGGCGATACGAGTAATCATTTAATAAATGAAAATACAATTGAGAAAATTGAAGAATATCTTGCTCAAAGTAGAGCCTGATCGTACCTCGAACTTTCCATGCTATTAAATTGTAGCAAAGCTACTGTTTATCGGTATTTAACAGAAGATTTACAAATGAAGAAATTATTGAGCAAATGGGTTCCTCATTTTCTCACACAGGAACAAAGAGAACATAGAGTATTAGCATGTAGATATAATTTGGAGCAGTTACCAAAACAAAAGCCCCTAATAAATAGAATATTGGCTATAGATGAAACTTGGCTTACTTTATATATGCAACTTCAGTGTGACCAGTCTCGATTTTGGAGAACTAAGGACGAAAGCTCACCACAAATTGTACCACAATCAAACTATCAGAGAAAAATAATGCTTATACTAGCAATGGATTATAATGGTGTTGCATATTGGAAGCTTTGTGCACCTAAAGAGACGGTAACTTCAGAAGTCTATATAGGCTTTATTAATGAAATTTTACTAAAATGGCTACCTGATAAAAAATTTAACTATCCTATGGTTGTACAGGATAATGCAAGTCCTCATAAATCAAAGCTTATAATGGATTTATTTGATGATAACAAAATCTGCACTTGGTATGATCCTCCATATAGTCCAGATATAAGTCCACCTGATTTTAATTGTTTTTGTAAATTAAAGAGGAAGTTAAGAGAAAATGATTATGACAATTGGGAAGAGTTGGAATTATAACTAGAGAATATTATCCAGGAACTTAGTATACAGGGTCATATGAATGGTATTCAGCAGCTAGCTGAAAGATGGAGCGATGTAATAAAAGTAGAAGGTTCATATATATAAACTACAAAGTTTCATCTTTTTATATCTCATAATAAATTTTTTCCTTTACCTCTTTGCGTGAAACGGCGTAATAAATAACTGACTTAGAATCCAATAGAAAAAATATATTGAAAGCAAGTCTAAATAAAGTAAAAATAAAATATCAAACAATTTCATAGGAATTAATATAGAATATGCAATAAATTGTCTCGTTAAATTACATTAATTTCAAAACAGTAATCGTTTATATGATCTAGCCATTTTCTTTAAAATTACTCAACATTGGAAAGAAATTTTATTGTAATAAATATTACTGTTATATAAAAGAGTTTAGTAATGTAATGATTTTCACCACTATGGTCATTTGGTAATTCAGTAGGGATTGATCTTGTAAATATTCCGCCAATTAATTCACTACTGAGCTATCTAACGGTACCTACAAAAAGTAATTCATGTATTTAAATAATAAATTGAATATAATTTTCAATAAATAGAGCAAAGCTTTTTTAGATTTTTGTAATATCAAAATACTTTTGATGTCGATATTTCTTTTTGGAAAAGTCCATAGTTCTTTTTTTTGACTTAAAGCAGGTATTTAAAAGTCCATGGTTCTTTCGAGAGAAGAAAAAATTGTTTAATTTCAATAATGTAAGAATTTTATTACATATTTCATTATAATAAGTTTAATTAAATGGTATCAAGATACAAACGAAATGTTTCGTATTACAATCTGAGGAATTGTTAAATTCTTAAACTTATTTACAAGTGACTCAAAAATGAGTCATCAACTTTTGGATCATATTTGCTAAATTGCATTGCTACCATGAACTTTCTTTTAAAATGGTCTATCCAAATACTTATAAGTTTATTGTAGCTCTAACAATAAGCAAGTTATTAACACCAGGTGTAGAGGTGTTCACGGCTGCGGCTATTTGTGGCTAGCTGCAGCTTAATCGCTAAGAAGCTAGCCGTGATTAAACACGTGTTAGCCGTGGCTAGCTGTAGCTGCAGCCATAAACACCTCTAGATATCGGTGTTTTTTGAAAACGTTGAAGTGCCTTTTTCTATGAATCTATTGGAGCTTCATTTCAAAAAACAAAATGTTAATATCTGAGAAGCACAAAAATACGCTTTTTGGAGAATTTCATAAGCAGGAAAAAAATTAGTAAATAAAGAGCTAAAATTTTGTTGTGGTTGTATAGAATAAATAAATCTGCTAGAAAAAGATTGATTTTCTAACTCACATTCAATGGAGCGAATTTCTTCATCCTACTTCAAACAAATCATTATTTTTTATTAAAAACAGCAGTACAATCTTTAACCGAATTAAACGATCTATATAAATTTAATAAAAATATCGGGGTATACATAACAGGATCTAAAGGATAATCTTTCTTAACCAAATTAGACAACACTTTACCGGGTCCAATAGCGACAAACCCTTTCACTCCATTATCCTTACAAAAATTTATGGAATGAAACCATTTAACAGTATGATCAACTTGATCAATTACTAATCGTCTTAACTCATTAACACCTTGAACTGGTAAAGCCGTGACGTTTGAAATGATAGGAATGGATGGCAACTTAATCTGAATCGTTTGTAATTCTTCTTTCAAAACATAACAAGCATCAGTCATTAACGTGCTGTGGAATGGTGCGCTATAAAAATGTTTGGAAGGAAGTTATAGATTACGAAACTGGTATATCAATAGCTCTTAATGCAAAATTATCGATCTTTAAAGCTTTACAAGCCAACCCAACACCATCAACAGTGCCACTTAATACAACCTAAAATGGTATAAACTTGTAAGAATGAAAACTTGTGTAGACTAGAGAAAAATTAGGGAAATTGGGGGAATATACAGAATTAATATTAGCCAAGTCGCAGACATGGTTCATTGGTATTATTGATCTAATCTTTTCCAATTTTTCTTCAATAAGATTAACATTTTGAGACGGTACAACAAGTGCACACATAGATGTATCAAATTTGCTATTTTGGACGCATTCTTTCATGGCCAAACCTCTCACTCGCTATATGTAAATCGTTATATAGTACCACTAGTTTGAGAGCATCCTTAAGGGTTAGAGATGCACCGGCTACTAAGGCTGTAAATTCACCTAAGGAATGGCCTAATAAGAATTTCGCTTTGTCATCGAATTTCCAGCCCAATTCATTCTTGATAATTAATTTAATATCACAATACTTTTAGTACTCTAAAGATAGCTATAGAAGTAGTTAATATGGCCGGTTGTGCATTTTCCGTTTGTTTTAATTCAGTCTTTAATTGTTAATTGAGGTAAGGATTACAGGATCGCCTTCAAAGATTAATTTCGTCAAATCAAAACCCAATGTTTGATTACATTCCTCAAAGACTTCTTTAGCACTTTTATACTGATCATAAAATTCTTTACCCATACCCACGAATTGTGAACCTTGACCTTCATTCAAAATGAATACTTTGAGGGATTACCGGGAAATAATATTGCATAATTGTTGGTCTATAAAAATTTGGAGTTAAGATGGTGTACTAATGCTTTTATATAACTGCGTCTGCTAGTTATCAGTCTCATTTTTTGAAATTTTTATCAATGGATTTTCAAACGAACGGAATACAAGCGACCAACACACCCGTACCATACGTATGTGGAGGTAAATAATCCCTTCATCTTATACTACCTACCCTCTCTTTATTTAATCTAATCATTTGTCTTTATACTTTATATTAATTTAGATTGTGGATCCGAAAATGAGATAAAACCTAAAGAACCTATTAGATGTAGAGAATGTGGTCATAGGGTTTTATATAAGAAAAGAACTAAAAGAAGTATCTCTACTTTTTTATATTTAATAGTGGTTCAATTTGAAGCTAGATAAATCTTGATTTTCTCAATTTATAAAAATTTAATTTTAAAGATGAATCAACGAGGATGATAAAAAGAAGCTAATTAGAATAAAAATCAAACCCAGTATACATTCCAGCTTTATTAAATCAAGCTATTATTTTGAACAAAAAACGTAGAGTAGGTCTACCATGCGGGCAATTCTAAACCAAAAATAACACCTTTTAAAAGATACCCAAGGATGATCCAACGAAATCAAATTCAAAACTACCTATACAAAATCAACCCAAAATGAATAATACCTTCTCCATCTGTTTCATTGATAATGTATCACCAACCATGATAGATTTCCTACATGCTTTTGACGCTATTAGTGATTTAAACCTCGGACTTGATTTCAAACCTTTCATCAACCCAGATTGATCAATGGAATGTAATAAGTCCATAAAATCTATAACCACATTGAAATCAATAATTTGGAAAAGAAAAGACCTAATTGTTCGAATACCACTCCGTGACATTGTGCTTTACTTTTCATCCGAATTCGGTTGCCTGGTTCTTGATCTTGATCTATAGATAATAGAAACCCATTATCTTCAAAGAACTTGGAATAATTAATAACAACTGATTCTTCCGATGGAGACAAAGATATTGGAATAGGTCTAACAAATAAAAAATTGTGGTAGTAGTACTTTATTAGGGTTTGATGGCTAATGTGTGTTGTTTTCAGGAGAGATTCATAATTAAACTTCTCATCTGCTGCATGTTGGTCGATAATCCATAAATCGAAACCTAATTTAACTAGTATAAACCCTTTATTAAATTGTCCAATAATAAGCATATTCTTCATATCTTCTTTTCTCAAGGTCTTATATTCTTTTACATTGACAAGGTCGATTATTGCAATATCTTTAGTTGTTTCGTTGGGTGTGATTAAATCGAGGTTTATATCAACATTGTAGCTTTTGTTGAGCACCTGGGACTTGAAAGATTGTTCAAAGCATTCTTTAGTAATCTCTACATCGACATCTAAGCACTCATCTTTTGTTGTATCAACTTCAAGAGATTTGTCATCGGATATAATGTCTAATACAGTATCATTTATAACAGTGTCGATGTTCACTTTCTTAGTTGGTGTAGAATCAATAATATCAGATACTCTTTTCGATTGATTAGTAAGTTCTAATATCGAATTAAGTCTAACATAAGACGAGCTAATATCTTTAGTTTTTGTTGAAAACTCATTGATATCTGTAAACCTAATGTTCTTATGGTTATTATTTGATAGTGGTTTAGCTGGGGTTTCTATTGTAAACGGTCTTAATTCGATGGTATAATTAGTACCATTTTTATCTTGAGGCATAGTAGGTATATCTTTAAGCCTAGAGAATGATTCATTAGCCATATCAATAAACTCGAAAGAATTATTATTGATTTGATCACTTGAATGAAAAAAATCTATCGACTGATCATCTTGATTGGTTTTAGCCGTCGGGGTAGATATGAAATTTGAAGGTAAGGTTTCGATTAAACTATTTGTATCAAAACTTATATCACTGTTTAAGAACAAATTCTTGAAATAATTCTAGCCACAATTAATTGGAGTGATTACTATGATGTGTTCTATAATCTCGGGTTCGTTATGTAAAAATATCACCATTTTATCCGGCGAAACGTTGACATCATACAAATCTTGAAAAATAAATATTGAAGTGTGTACCTGGTGATATAATCAGATCCATTATCAAAAATGGAGACAACAAATTGAAAGATTTAAAGATCTCATTAACACTCTTCAACAACTATAGAATAAGATTTAGAACTTAAATTACTTTAGGAAGTTTACAAGGCCTCTTATTGATGTATAAGAATTGCTTCTCGTTGCTCTTAAAACTATATAATTCTTTCGGATTGGTGACATAACCAACAATTCTATAAAACCTATTAAATTGATATTAATACTTATTATCTCCATCTATTGTGATATCTAATTTTAATAAAGATGAGTTGATTTTAACTCCAAATAATGATCCGACAACTAAAATAGTATCATTAGTGCCAGGAGTAGATAATATCATATTCTTCCTACATAAAATAAATCACACAAATTAGGATTACTTGTTGGCATTATTAAAGTTCATAAACAAGAATTTTATATTAGGATAAATAATACAATAATTCTCAATTAATCTAATACTATTATTAAATTCAGTTTTGATGTTCTTCTTTAGCTCTTTCAATCGAACTGGATAATTCGAAAAGATATTCTTAATACAAACAGTTGTACCTCTCTATAAAAACACCCTTAATTAAAAATCAAAGAACCTTTCTCGGTGCGACAACATTATTAATTAAATCGCCTTGATTATTAAACGTCAATTTATGACCAATATAACTAGTATCATTATCATTAGTTGTTATTGTTAGCTCAGAACAACAAGAAATAGAATGAAGTGCTTCACCTCTAAATCCCAAAGTTGAAATAATAGCTAGATCATCTATATTAGATAATTTAGACGTGGCGCCTTTTATAGCTAAATAAAATATTTGTAGATATTTCTAATTAGATACCGATATTATCAAAATCTGATTTATGTATACCATTACCATTATCTATTATTTCTATTGATATCAGACCTTGTTCTTTAGTCTTAATCTCTAAAATACATAATCCTCAAAGAGCATACCAATGATAGTGGAGTCAGAATCGATGCTATTTTCGATTGTTTCTTTTAAGATACTAGTTAAATTTGTTATAATTTGACCAGAACATAGTTGATATACCGAGTTTTTGTCTAATTGTTTGATTGTCATTTGCTGTGCAAAAAAGGAGTTCTTTGGAAATACAGTTTAGCATTCAATGATCCAAGAATTTGAACGTATTCAAAGTTATGGTAAATGCAAACATCGAGGATGTTTTTACAATTAAATGGGATCTAATAGCTTGCGAATTTACTTAATATTAGCAACTGTAAGTCGAATTTATTATTTTGTGAAAAATACACATTTACGTATTCAAATCTGGTCCTTTAAATAGCTTTTATTAATGCTTAAACAAAACTAAAATATTTTGTCTCCTTATTGAATAGGATGTATTAGAATGTTATTCATTTTTAACTGATCTCATATCTTAAGATACATCGGTTTATTTTTATTCAAGGAAGGGTCAGGAAATGGTATTAAAGTAGTTGCTTACTTTATTAAATGGTAATGTGAAAACAGATTAATGGATCTATATTTAATAAATGATCATATTAGCTCTCATTACAATTCTTTACAAATCTCCAAATAATGGATTTTGACGCACTTAACTTTAAGGAACGCTTGACTTATATAATAAGCTGGTTGAAAATTTCTTGTACTTTTCTATTATCGAATTTTCCTGATCATTAATAAGAATTTTTGGTTTACCTAGTGATTTCTTAGTTCCATACTTCCCTTGGATTTTTAAGAAATTGTTTACTGCAGATCAAAATTTCTTAATTTTTCTGTCACTTCTTTTAAGTCTATTATCATTGACTTTAAAAGATTGACATAAAAAGATATTATTTAAATTCCTATTCGTCATGCCTTCTCGCTGAAATAAATGAGGGGTAGGTATTCAAACAAAAATCTTTTATAGCCTGTTTCAGTATCCCTGTTTTCGAAATAAAGTCATTGATTCGTTTGTTTCAAGTACCACACCTAATGTTTATTTTTAGAATTGATGACCTACGTGAGAGAATCTTTTCAAAAAACTAGAGAGAAATGTAATGGCGCTTACAATTGATATCATAAAAGGCCATAAAATAAATATGTATTGCAGTAGAGACAACGTAAACTTTGTATTAGATAACCACTTTGATCCAAAAGGAAAATAATTTATAGAATTTAGTTAATGTTAGTTATTGAAAAAAGAATATAAACGATTAAACTGCTACAGCAAATATGGATCGAAAGCTTAATCACCATAAAAATGCAACAGACCAATATTGAGCACAAATCAAAACGGAGATTATTGAAATATCAACCTCGAATTCCATTAGAAACACGTATTCATAAACGAACATGATATAACAATTTATTTTCGTTCAGAGTAGTCCCTTTTTGGTTCTCTTCTTAATTCAACCAAATTTTTAATGAATTTAGATTATTAATCAACCAATTATTTAATAAATGGACTACTCTGAAGGAAAATAAACTCCCATATTTACAAAACCGGGTAAAATTAGCACTGCCCTTTATGGTAAAAATGTTTCAATAGAATCAAAGCCTGCACTTGGTCGCATAAATGAAAATTGGATCAAGTAAAAAATCCACCATCACCAAAAAATCAAAATAACGAGTTAATTAATTGGAATAAAGTAGAAAGAAATAAAGTAAAATATAAAAAACAGCAAAATCACTTTATTTAATCGTTAGAAGGTGGTGGAAAGTAGTCTCTTTTAACACAATCTAATAAATTCTCAAATGTGTTGCTTCTAAACATGTCTCTCCACATGTATTCATACAAATAATCCATCAGGTATTCTCTCTGGATCCTTTTCATCCTCTTCAGCTTTAGTTTCTGCTTACTCCAGTAGGACTCAATGTGTTGGGTCCCAGTCACAGGACAAACGAAGATCCCTTGCTATTTAGAAAGGAAATAACCTCATCCGTGGTGTCCTGGGTCAGGAGTGGTTGTATGATGATTAAGAAGTAGCTTTGCGTCATTTTTTAGGAGTTAGGTTTTTTATTTTAAAATACCCCCATCAACAGGTAAAAAATCTACCCATCGATGGGTACATTTTTTACTTAATCCCAATAATTAACCTTTATAAGAATTTTTAGGAGTTTAACTAAATAGAGAATATCGAATCAAATAAACGCGCATGCATAACTTTTTCATGCATTAAATTAAACCTCTTTTTACTGTTTATTAGCTAATTAATAACATATTAGTACTATTATATTCATGTCTGATATATCGGCCAACGACTTCACTAAACTTCATAGTATTAAACACAATATAAACAAAAATTACCATGATTGCCAAATAGGGACCTCATGTAAACTAAAACCACACCCCAAAAAACTCCTATATAAAACTCAGGAACCATATATAAAATTAATGAGCGATGAATTAAGCATAAAACAACCGAAACGTTTTTCAAATTCTAGCTTTCTATATGGTGGCAGAAGTAGCTTATACGACGTTAATCGGTCACCTGCATTATCTATATTTAGTTTGTATTCTAATTTCTCGCTCTCTAGTTATAGCTCTAAATCCTCGTATGAAGCAAAGCAAATAGAACCAAGGTTTCAATTCAAAAATACGATCTCTCCACTCTCAGGCAAGAAGAAGCTTCATAAGCCCAAGTTTTTGAAGAAGGGTGATAAGAATTTACCTCATTTAGTGCAAATAATTAAGGAACAAGCGAAAGTATCTTTGAAATCAAAATATAGGTTAATGGATACCATCTTAGGCTCTGGTTCAGGTGGTACAGTTTATTTAGTTGAACGTAAAAGTGATCAGAAAATATTAGCCGCTAAAGTATTTAAACGACGAGGTGATCAAGAAGACAAATTGAAATATTGGGAACGGATAACAAATGAAATCTATATCGGTTCGATAACCCATAATGATAATTGCGTTAAAGTGTTTGATATAGTTAATTTACATTCTTGCATTGTCCAAATCATGGAATATTGTCCTAAAGATCTATTTTCAATAATCGAATTCCAGCAATTAGAACCGTCTCAGATCAATAATTGTTTTGCGCAACTGATATATGGAGTGGCGTACCTGCATGGCTATGGTATTGCTCATAGAGATTTGAAATTAGAAAATATTTGTATAGGTGAGGATGATAGAGTGAAAATTGTAGATTATGGCTGTTCGAAAATATTTAAAGCTGGTATGGATTCTTTCTTAATCAACTCAGACGGTTTATATGGCTCAGATTATTATTATTCACCGGAATCCTTCTCTTTAGATCCGAAAGATGTTACCAAGATGGATGTCTGGGCTTTAGGTATCATTTATCTTGCTATGTTAACGAAACGATTTCCTTGGAAATCTAGTCATTGTACAGATAAAGATTATACTGGATTCCTAGTGGATCGAGAGGGCTTTCTAAAACATTTGGGGGTATATGAAGAGGTGGTATCCCTTTTGGTCCATATTTTGGAACCGGATCCAAAACTTAGAATTTCAGTTCGCGATATTTTGGAACATCCTGGTTTCGTTTATTTGGATAATTCATCATTAGTCTATTCGTCTTCAACTATTTCTATCGCTTGATTGTAAAATTTTGTAATAAATATATGCTTGCATTTTATATCTTTGTCCTCCTTTGTTATCAAAAATTTGATTTTTTATGGATTTGGATCCAAACCCTAACTCTAAAGAAGTGTCTTCCTGAAATCTTTATCTTTTTAGGAGAATTTGAAGCTTCGTAACTTGAATAAAGAAGAATATGAAAAGGCGAAACGCGAGAAACAAACTTTAGAAAACCAAAATCGATTAAATTTGAAGAGGAAAAGAGATGGTATCAAATTCACTAATCCTCAATGTTCATAGGTCTCCTACAAACAAAGCCAAATGAAGAGTTAGAAGAACCCGAAGAAAAAGTGAAAGCAAGGGAGAAAAAGATGGGATTAGAAAAAGCAATAGGCAAAGTACAATTAGTACAAGGTCCAAATGCACCTTCACCTGGTTATTTTTGCTCTATTTGTAATGTCACATTTAGTGATAACTTGTCATTTATAACTCATAATAATAGCGAGAAACGTATCTTTTCGGTTGTTTATTTTATTGATAGATTTAAGTAATGCAGGTTTGAGCTTGAGAGTTGAGAGAAGCACAATTGATCAAGTTAAAGCCCGATTAGAATCTCTAAAAAAGAAGAAGAACGAGCCTAAAGAATATAGTATATACACAGCTCAATCATAATGCTTGATTAGATTTACAGAAAAAAATCGATGAAGCGGTTAAAGAAGAAGAATTAGAAAAAGAGATTAAGAAATTGAAAAGGAAGGAGAAGAAAAAAGCTAAGAAAGAAGAGAAGAACAAGGAATTGGGTTTATATGATGAAGTTACTAATACTTTAGGGTTTATCCTCCCTTAAAAATCAATATTTTCAAAATTTAGATTTTCATCTTTTGGTACAAAATAAACACTATTGTGAGAATCAATAAAATAAGATTTAAATAAAAGAATTATTTCCTATTTTTAGCCAACTCTCTTAGCATTTCCATAGTTTTCTCTTCTTTATCTTGATAATTCTGCATCCTTTCTTGTAATTTCACTTGCTTTTCTTTCAAAGCAATTTCGCGTTGTTGAATCTTACTATTCTGCTTCAACAACCTAAAAGAAATCATGTATGGTGATGATACTGTTTCTTAAAATCATCTTGGCCATAAATATCATGATCATTTAGTTCTGGTTCCGGTGTAGGTTCTTTTTTAGTATATCTGGTCTTTTCTTTCTTTTTTTGCATCATAGCCTGCCTATTCAAACGCAAAACAATCAAATGTTAAGGGATTACTTGCCGGTTTCTTTAGGTACTAGTTCTTCAAGTAGGATTTCTTTGTCTTTTTTATATTTCTTGGCTTCTAATTTCTGTTTCTTCCAAGTTTGTTCTCGTTCTAATTCTGAATCAGCTTCTAAAAACATTGTTTTCTTGAGAACTATACTTTTTTCATAATAATTGTCCACGATCATATTTTCTGGCATCGATGGTCCTATAAATTATATCTTAGGATATGTGGTGAACCTATTGATTTTGAAGTTGATGGTTCTGAACAACCGTAATTTGTAGATTTGTAAATATCTTCTTTCACTTTCTCAATTTCATCTTCATCCTAATAAAAATAATAAAATTTATAGTTGTTACAATATTGTTAAACTTCCATTGATGACTCGTAAACGCTTTAGGTTTCATTTCTGAAGCGTCTAATCCAGCATAAAATTTATCTTAATCTAAATAAAATGGAAGGGATACCTTTTAATCTACCAGTATTCCATTTCTTAACGAATTTATGGAATTGTTTTTGCTGTTGTTCCTTGTCTAATTCAGTAAAGTATAATTTCTTTTTCTCTAAAAGCCAAATACGAAATTCAGCATTTTTTTCATAATAATTATCAATAGAAATATCTGTTTATAAGGTATTAATTGTGTTGATAATGATGAAGTTTTTCTGTTATTAACGCAAAATTGGATATAGGTTACCTGGTATATTGGTTGGTTTTCGATTCGTTCTTTTCTCTTTCATTTGAAAATTGATTGGAGAAAACAAAGTTCAGTTTCTAAAGCAAAGAATAAAATTCTAGAGTTTTTTTATCAAGCGAGGAGCAATTCCACTACAAGCATAATCCTTTTTATTAATCACAATATTTATTTTAAAATCAACAGTTGCTGCAGTAAGCGTTCTTATTACATTTTACATGAGATAAATGACCACAAACCAAGACAGAAAAATCGACTCTATCATCGAATAACGAATCATCACTCGCACTATCGATTGAAGAATCATCTAAACAAGGTGCTAAATGTTTAGAACAAACTGAACATTTGGAATTATCAGTATAAAAGGATTGCTTACTTTTAGTCAAATCATTAATTAGGAAATTGTATTTTAGAAACCGTTCTTCTAATATTATTCGACTTAATATTTGATTAGAATCTATTTCTTGTTTATAATTATCGATCGTATCCATAACCCACTCTTTAACTGAATCAAAACCATCTCCAATTCTCAAGTTGAACAAATCCCAAACCAAAGTCAAAAGATGAAATCTTGATTTCATCTTGAGTCGGTTATGTGTTTCTTTTGATGTTGATTTGTGGAATCTATAGAAGAATCCATCTTTATTAGCTGATTTCGAGGGATTGAGGATGGATTCAATTAACTTCTTAATGACAACTTGACAACTATCAACCTGATTATTCATATATACTGATAGGAGTGAATAATACAAACATAATGGGAAGAATATATCTATCGATTCGGATTTATATTTCATTAGGACTGATTCATTTGTATATTTGTTTATAGACTCTATAAAATGCTCCTTGGTTGTGTTGTGTGAATAGAAAGGCGAGAAGAGTGCTATATCGAGCAATAAATTTACCAGAGATTCGGTTGGATATTCGATACCTTCTTGTAACACATTGATCAAAAAATCTAATAAATATCTATACCCATTTAGTAGATCATTAGATTTACAAATCATAAGACACGTTACTATCTCGACTGTTTTATCCTGGTTGTTTTGTTGTAAATTAAGGACGAGTTCTTTGCAATTATAAGCCCATTCGACAAACTCCAGATCCAATAGAAACCTCTCAAGTAGAAATAAAGGATCATCTATCAGGACCCCGAATAATGAATGTTGAGTCTTGCTTAATAAATCAAGATATCGATCAACCATTTTTTTAATATTGGATTTATCCTTATCTAGTCGTGTATTATTCCGGATATCAAGATAATCGAAATAGGTTTTCAAATACTCCAATCTGGTAGGTTTATCCTCTTTATCGAAACAATCCCAAATATCTGAATGTCCAACACAAGATGATACATCAATAAATTTGACTAGGTCTTTGCTATTCATAGATGTCAATTTTATACAATTAAATTTGATCCAATCATAAATGGATTGATCATCAAAAGCGATTTCAAAAACTTCAATTGTATGCGAAACCAATTCATTATTATACCTAATCTGAGCTTCATTAGACAACTTCAATGAACAAGTACCAAAAAGAATATTGTAGAACAAGAAAGCTGAATTGGCTAGTTTCTTATTATTTATAAACTCGTTGATGATATTGATAATATTAGATGCCATCTTTCCATCACTAATGATCAAATCCATAAATTCGTATCGCTCAAAGTCAACTAAATCTCTCAAAATTAATCTCAATATGGAGAGTCTAAAAAACAAATCACATAATGGTTCCCAATCTATTGATAATCGGTTTTGTAGATCCATAAACAATATTAATATCAAATAATATTCTAAAATATTGGTATCAATAACTGAATTAAGGTTGATATTTTTGATTTTGTTTATTATTTCATCAATAAGCCGATTCGAGTCTATATATCCTTCATTAGATACATAATCAATGATAAACAAACATAGGTTGGGTAAAATCCAATAATCGATTTGACATTTATCATCCAATGATTCGACTTCTACCAACTTCAGCCAATTTTGAAATATCAACTTCAATTTAGAATAATCCACATTGGCCTTTCTTGTATCTGCTATCATTGTATTTCGACCCGGAAACAATGAACCCTTGATCCAAAACGCTATTTCACCTATGTACTTCGACTTAGTAAAGCTAAAATAATCATAATATAAAGACAGAAATAGAACATTAAATCTAGTTGCCGATAAAAGGAATAAGAAATCGAAATTCTTCAAATCCCTACCATTAATAAAATATGCTATATCGTCAATAAACAATGCATGGGATTTGACATATCGATTCAAACTAGTATTATTCTTCTCTATTAAATGGACTAATGATTTCGTCAAATCTTGGTTGAGGAGATTCAACAACTCATCAATAGCATATCGGAGTACATCATCAGATATACCAATATTGGAATCTAGAAAGGAGCCTTGAAATACAGCCAGGAAATAATCACCAATAAACCCAACACAGTCGTCGAGGAAAAAAATCCTCGAAACATCTTCCCAAGCCTCATCCTTACACATGAATTGGTATATCGTCTTTATAGGAGTGATAAACTCGGACCAATAACGATTCAATATAAAAGCATAGAAATTCACATCCTTAATATCTAATTTGAAACTACTTGTTAACGAGTTGAAATCAACCAATCCATTATGATAAACAATTAATTGGATCCAATCCGCTCTTCTCTGAAATTGTCCTCTAGATATGTGGGTATGATGGTCTAACTTGGGCTTGTTATAATAGATACCGAAATATGGAAATAACCACCTCAGATCTAATATTTTATTAGTCAATATATTGGAGATTTCAAATGAATAAATTTCCACTGTATTCAACCTCAAAGAATCCTTAACCAACAAAAGTATCTCATTAATTTGATCTGGTGATAAATTTTGCACCAAATTAGCAATCCAAAATGGGCATTCATCCTCATAACCCCTAATAATCCAACCAATATGTTTAGCCATTTTCTTATCAACAAAGATTAAAGATTCTAAAGCCAACCAATAAGCCCTTCTTAAATCGTCAAAATTGGTATCAATGGAATATAATAGTTCCATTAGATTATCTTGTAAAATAATAAGCTCTTGACCAATTAGTATCAATAAAATAAAAACCAACTGCAATGCCTCAATCATATCGCCAAAATTCAATGTTGAGATTTGTGGTATTAAAGTGTATAAGAATGGTATTAGTTCTTTTCGTTTCACCAATTCCAATACATTTTTACTAATAAATAATTTTGGTGCACCAAAGAAGATCTCCTTTGTTAATTGATCAAATTCAGGGTCATATAAATTCCATGGATTATTGGTATCTATTTCATCTGTATAGGAGTTTTGATACGGTTGAATTAGTAAGGATTGGATTATCATCCTCAATCCGGATAAAAGGTCTTGTTTTGTTAAGTCAAAAAATTTATCATAAATCGTTATAGGTTCACCAAAATAAATATGTGTTTGATTGATAATAAACAACCATCTAATCTCTCGATCGTTTCGTATAAAGTAGGAATTGAGTTGATTTCGATGCATTACTTTTCTATCACTTATATCTAATCCATTATAAATGTCTAATTTGATGTCTATTGAAAACTTACCTAAATACATAAATTGAGTTTCTAGGGAAGTATAATCCCTATAATAAAAACAAAATTCTTCATCAAGAATTATCAATTTCTATTTCAAAAAACTCAATAAAGTTAGGGATACTTGAGAATTAACAATGAAATTGATATCGATTATATTCTTCTTATGATTATAGGTTAAGTTATATTTATGTCTTTCGATATCTAAGTTTTCATGATTTGTAGTAAGCTCTAATATTGATAAGCAAGAACCCCACGAGAAGATCAAAAATGGATCCTTTGCTATAAAAAAATATCAAAAACGGGGAATAAGAGATACATTTTAAAGTCCAAGCCCAACAAAGAGATAAATAATTCGGATTCAATTTTTTAGTATTTTCATACTTTCGTATTGAAGCTGTTTCTAAATTTTTAAATTTAATATTCAATCTAGCATTCTTATTATCCGAAATAAAAGATTGAAAGATGACTAATTTCAACTATATAAAAACAATACACTAACAACAATTATACTTTTAAAGGAGTAATGATGGAAAGATAGGACATCTCTTTAAATAAAACAGCTTTAATCAAGCAATATGGTTCAGATTCTGTTTTGATAAATAAGCAAGATAATAATCTTTTTGCACCAATATTGTTGATCATCATTTTGGAACTAATATCAACTAGATAGACCGCCTCCTAAAACATCAAATCAAATCTGGATGGGAGTGTATACGTTATTTAAAGATAGGCTTATGATATTGTTCGAGATAAAATTGACCATCACATTAGTGTGTTTATTTTCTACCTTCATCAACTCGATATCCCATATCTTGGTTCTAATCTTGGGTTCTTTAGATAGTGACCATACGAATATAAACAAGTCGAAGAAGATAACTATTAAATGACCATCTCGAAAAGTTAGTGAAACGATTCTTCCATGTTCAATTCCTATAAAAAATAGCAAACTAAAATTTTTTTACCTAAATCCTGCCCGCCTAATATATTTGTTACTTTGCTGGTATTCAAGTTGATTATCACCACAATTCCTGTCGATGTTCCAATAAATAATAAATTGCTCCATGGCTATATAAAGGGGATATTATGAACAAGAATACCAGAATAAAAGTGGGAAATCCATATAAAGAATTGGATAAAAGAAAATTAAATTCATGCCATTGAAACCAATTAATCCAATCTTCTTTCTTTATCTCTTTCTAAACAATTATAGCTATTGAGGAAGTTTACTTCTTCTTCTATATGTATTTTGCTTAAGTTTAATTCTGTAAAATTGTCGATGCTTATATTCGAACTTATCGCATTCATTAAATGTGTCATCGTATTTGGATTTGAAAAGTTTCTCAAAATTTTTAGTTCGTCAAAAAATCTAAGCAACGTCACAAATCTTGAAAATTTAATTTAACCAAGTGTAGATCTTTCACCTACATTATTGGGTTTATTGTCTCCTAATTGGAATGTAGAATATATCCTTTCGAGTTTTTCTAACTCTGGTTTTAAAGTAGAAAACGAGGTATAAGTTCTTGCTTTTTTCAGATGTTTATTCATAATAATCACTTCATCGATTTTCCCGATCTATAATATGTAATCAAAAAACATACTCTAGGCTTATCAGCTTTGTTTGCAGATGAAATGCAGAGGTTGGTTTTGATAGTCGTTATCTAAAATAACTCAAACAAAGATACCTTATTAGACAAAATCGTACGATCAGAATTAGATAAATTCTTATTGATATTATCACCTTCATCAAATGAGAATAGTTCAAATTCATTATTGACATTTTCAGCTTCTGAGTCTAATAAATCCATTTTAGGTCTCGAATGTATAGCTTCTAAATGAGCATTATAAAACAAAGCATTCAAATCAGCACCACTAAAATACTCAGTAGATTCCGCCCACTTATCTAAATCAACATCTAGTGATATTTTGAAGTGTGTATCACAGATCAACTTAATGATCTAAAGAACATTTAAAGCGATCCATGGTAATACCTCAAGTCTATCATTAAAACCAGGCAAATCGCAAAATAATGATTTATCCAATCTGCCCGGTCTTAACAATGCTGGATCAATCAGGTCAGGTCTACTTGTAGCAGCAATAATATAAACTCCTTGCAAGCCTTCAGCTCCATCAATTTGCGTCAGTAATTGATTCACAACTCTATCGGTAACACCAGTACTATCATGACCTCTTCTTGGTGCTATAGAATCGAATTCATCAAAGAATAACAAGCAAGGTTTAGCAGCTTGTGCTTTAACGAAAATATCTCTTACCTAAAAAGAAGAGTTTGATTGGAAAAGGTTACTGATTTCTCACTGGCTCCGATATATTTGTTTAATAACTCGGGTCCTTTACAACTAATCAAATTCAATCCACACTCTTTAGCAACTGAGAGGGCAAGTATTGTTTTACCACATCCTGGATAGCCATATAAAAGTAAACTAAGATATAAATGATTGGTGGGTTTACCCTGATCTCAATCTCAATGGACAATTATCAAAGATCATACTAAATTTAGTTGGCCATTGTAAAGTTTCTATCAATACTTCTTTGACATTTTTCATACCTAAAAATAAATAAGGTAAAACCTCCAATATGAGACCATTCGAATACTTCACTTTTCTTTTGTTTCACATTTCTGAGATTCAATGGTACATATTTATCAATAACTTTATAGAAATCTTCATTTATCAGATTTTGGTTGTTTCTCATCAGTGATTGGTGCTTGGCTAATTTAATAAGGATTTCAAAATCTTTAACCAGATAACCTTCACATTTACCAGAAATTTCATCGATATTTAAGTTTTCAACATTATCTTTAAGCAAATAGTTCAATATCTACCAAAATTTTATTAGAGATTTGATTACTTCAACACGATCATTCTTTTCCGGTGCATTAATTTGAAATGAATGTGTAATTGTGTAAGTAGAAAACAACGCCTTATTCAGATTATTCTTATGCGAAGCCAAAAAGATCCAATATATCGAGCCAAAATCATTATTTATATTATGAAACCAATTAACAAAAATATGCGCGACTTGAATGAAACGAAAGTTGTCCATATGCTATATAATTATTATATTACTGGTTAGTTTACTTCCATTTCAGCTGGAAATAATGATTCGATATGATCAATAATAACCAAAATTGGCTGCTTTCTGCCTATTCGAAGTGATATATCATCCAAAGCCTGTAAAAATTTTGATACAGGTAAATTCGACATATTTTGACAATATATATTAATATCAACTAAAAATAAAATCATGACTTACCTAAGAGAATTGATTCATCAATTTTTAAGGAATTGGCTATTTCTTTTGCTAAAAAAGATTTGCCTATACTTGGAGGTCCATAAATTAATACCGATATATTCACTTAAATATAATACATATTTGAATACTTGGATTATTTTTAATTGATTTAGATGCTTTAAATAATCCAGTTATATCGTTTAACAGGGTTTTATTCGAAGTTGTTAGAAACGATTGATGTTCATTAGTTCTAAAACTATAAACAAATAAAGACAAACCGATCGGAAAACTTTGGAATTTTAGGTAATTTGGCTAGTCCGACCTCACCTTTATTTACCCAATTTATTTGATTGTCTCTATCTACGATGATATAAGGCACATTCTGTTCATTTTTGCTCTTAGAAGGCGTCAATTCTATTTGAACCCAATAAACAACGTCAGAATCTGCCAAAGGTACCATACAATTATTAGGTAGTATAATTTGATCATTTAATGTTGATAACCATTTTTTAAATAAATCGTTATACCAAATTTGATCAGTATCATCCAGAATAACATTTGAGATCCTAAAATGTGAATCAATGAAGGATATTTACGGTTGGGTATGATTTTTAATGATAGTAGTTTTAAATCCTACTTTACTGAGTTCTATAGGCGATGATGGGACTTCTTCGACTCTAAAATAAATGAAAAAAATACTTAATCAGAACGAAATCTTGTGCTTGAAGAACTGTTCGAACAAATTTAGAAGCCCATATATGTCCAACAGGTATTTTATTTGACCAATGAATCGTACAATACCAAAAATCATTCAGGATATTCTTTTCTTTTTTGTCATTATCTTTTTTCTCAATCTCTTTCTTATCTACCTTTCTTGGTTTATTAAGTGGAGACAGCTTCACAACAAAGCTTCTCTGTTCATTGATTATCACTTTAGACAAATGAAGCCCATAAGAGATATATGACATTGGATTGATCAAAACAGATCCTTCAAAATTGGAATATTTGCATAAAGTATAGAATGGCATCAGTCTTAAAATAGTAGTAGGTAGCATGGTTTTTAAAACAACCTCGTTTCTTACTAAAGGCTTGACATATATTTCACTTTTGTTACTTAGAAATAGAAATGGTGTGTTGGATTTTTGGTTAATGTTTCCTATCTTAAATCTGGTTTCTACACCTCTTATCCATAATATAAAATCAGCTTTATCAGCTTTAGTTTTATTGATGACTCTAATTTGATTGAGAAATTGTTCTTCGACGTAATTAGGTTGAATTTCCTATATAAAATTATAACATTTAAAAGATTTAACTAATATTTCCCAACTATCGATATCGTTTGGTATTATTTCTACTGATGTAGTTATTTCTTTTGCTTTGAATAATGAAAGATCAAACTACAAAAAAGAATTATACAAATAACATAATACTGTAGAATTTTCAATTAGGTTCAATAAATTGGCATAATTACTATCTAACTCTACTACATCTTCTTTACTTTGAGGATAATTTCCTGACCAAGAAAAATAATGTTCTTTGCTCGAATTGGATAATTTTATCACCAGGTTAACAAGATTCTATAAATCTTTAATGAGGAATTATACTATGTTATTAGAGGTTAATTCTTGAGTCCATGATATGGGTAAGTTTATAAAACTGTTCTTTTGGCTTATCAATTTCAACTTGACAGATTTGTTCATCAAAAATAATTTCTGTAAAATCGAGGAAATGTGAGATTAGTAAAATGATAGTTTCTAGATTTTATGTATTTATATTTTTAATATAAATACATATACGACAGCCTGCTCAATATAATAAAGCAAGATCGATATAAAGATTAATCTGGAATTATAGATTTCAAAAGAAGCTATTCTACAATGAGATAAATAGTAATTATATAAAATTTTAATACAATAAAACATTTATAATCCTAAAATTAAAATGTAGCTCTTTTTCTCTTTTTCCCAGAATTCCATAAAGCGATTAAAACGAAAAACGTAATTGGTCCTAGGTAGCTATTAAGGAAATCTAGTATCTAAAATATTGGAAAATAGACTATTTACTTTTCTTATTAACCCCGTATTTCTATTAGGACCAACATCTTTATCTGCCCTATTAAATATGACAATGCTTTCAAGCCTCTCAACTCTACGAGAAAGATTAAGAATCATAGTAACCAATCTATCAATTTGACCCGAATTTAGTCTAGAAACTCTAATAGCATCTGAAAGAGTTTCAGATTCATTAGAATAATTAATACCTTTGTTATAAATAGAATTTGGTTCTTGATATTTCTCACCTAGTCTTAATTGACTATCTTCACTCCCTTCTCCATAATCATCTGTAGGATCTGATTCCATTGATATAGTACGAAAACTCGTATTTTCATCGCTTAAATCCCAAATACCTAAATCTCTATTGCTACTTATTACACTAATAAGAAATTATAAGAGTTTAAATTAGTTACCTTGATACCTCATCAAATGATGTATCTCTATTGGTATCACTAGATTCTTTTCTTCTATTTTAAAATATAGTTTTATGATGTTTTACCTTTGTGGTTCCATTTGAGTTTTTAACTCCTCAATTTTACAATGGTCCGATAAATAAAGATGCATTGCAATACACTATTTGATATATTTTATTGAATATAAATAACCGATATATAATTATATATACTTAAACGGTGACATTTGAGCATTCATAACGTCATCCGCTCTTAGAAGGTGTGATCAATTTGGAGATATGAACATCGACCAAGAAGCTGAACCCAAATGATGCTTATATGTTTTTGATTTAAAAAAACATTTATTTAAATAAATTTTATAACAAAAAGTTTTTCCAATCATTTAAGTTTCTGGAAGATCAATAATTTAGTTCCATTGGTTACGAAATTCATTTTACAATGAAGAGTAACACCACCAAAATAAATGAAAAAGATATTATAGTGAAATGTAACAGAGAATATGAGCCTAATAATAAAGATGAATTGAAGCTTAGTTTAAATGATATCATTCAAATAGATAAGAAAGAAAAAGATAATTGGTATATGGGATTAAATTTATCTACCGGAAAGAAGGGCTTGTTTTGTAGCGAAGTATTACTATAAAATGAATATTATTCATAGTTTACTGTACTAGTTGAAGAAATAAATGGTATTTTCCCCTTTATATTTGTAAAGATGACATTGCAGAAGTCACATATGATTATGAAGCTCAAGGACAAGATGAATTATCTTTAGAGAAAGGAACACAGATAAAAATACTAGAAAAATATGATGGATGGTGGAAAGGTGAATATAATGGCTCTGTTGGAATATTTCCTGCTAACGTAATATTGCTATTTAATCTTTGTTCTAGTATGTCACCTTTATACAGCACAATGAAAGCAATAATATTATAAAATATTTTTAGGTAAAGCATGTGGTAATTCGGCAGAACATACGGATAATTCTGATAAAAATTCAATCCACAGTTCTCATTCTAAAGAAAGTAAATTCCATTCTAACAAAATAGAGAATGAGAAAAGCAAAAACTTTGGAAAATTTTTTGGATTCAGTAAAAAGAAGTCTAAGAACAAAGTTGATGATTCACCACAAGTAAAAATGAATCCATAAAATATTTTATTAGGTAAGTCCTAATAAACCACCTTCGATCAAGAAAAAGCCAAGCAAATCATCGGATATAAGCTACACCGCGCCTTCAATAATATCTAAATCTGATATAAGAATTCCACATGATGATAGAAATGAGCCTTCTATTAAAAGAAAAGAAAGCCAAGCCTCCGATATAAGCCAAAATGTACCATCACCAGGGCCACCTCCAATTCCACCAAAGAGAGAAAGGTCATATAATGAAAAAGGTATTGAAACTAAAGTAGCCGTTTAAAACACATACATTTAGCCTAAAGAAAATGTCGTAGAGGACTCCAATAAAATAAAATTGTCTAAAGTTATTGAAGATTTTACACCTGAAGAAAAAGGTGACATTCAGTTAAATATAGATGATCTAATCACTATAATAGAAATGACTGGAGATAAATGGAAAGGAGATTTACATGGTTCCGTAGGCTATTTTCCATCAAAAGTAACCATGATAGAATGATTTATTATTTAGTGTGTGAAACTCATTGAAGGGACAGATACTTCTCCAAACGATGAAAACAAAACACCATGTATTCTTTATTTTAATCTTTAGCGTTCAAACTGGCCGCTTTTGGTGTGAAACAAGGTGGGATTGGAGGTCTTCTTTCAGGCGGATTTCTTCAACTAAAAAAGACAAACAGAAACAGAGATGAAATTGATACAACAATAAAAAAAGCAGAAAAAGAAGTATATACTTTATTGTAAATTTTAAGGTCCCTTCTTTCGTTCCTCGAATTCCTAAAATTCCGCCAAAAGAAACAAAACCACAGTCACCAACTAATGAAAAATGTCAATCAAGTGATAAGATCAATGACAATCTTAAAAGTTAACATATGATATTAATATTTCATAGAATTTGGAGATGCTTCGATCAATAAAGGAGATTTTATTTTACCTCCATTAATAAGTTCAAATCAGCCAAATATACGTGATATCGTCGTTGATAAAATACAAAATAGTAAATCAGCTGAAGTGGATAAATTAGCGGGTAAATTATACAATTTAACGATTAAGATAATGAAGACAGACCTACAGTCGGAAAAAATGCACCAAATGTTGCAAGGCTACCTAAACCTTCATTACCAAAAGTATCAAATTTTAGTACAAAGGAGAAAGATGTGATTCCGCCTCAAATCAAAGATAAAATTGTTAAAGAAAACAGTTCTATTGAAGTCGAAGATTCAGGATCTGATGGAGATGTTGAAAGATCAGATACTTTAGGTGAAAAAGCAAAGGAAATGGGTATGGAAACAGAGACAGAATCAGAAAGTGATTCAGATATAAAGAAACAAATGGTGGATAATATCAAAAATGTAGAAAGATCGGTGAAAACCAATAGCATTCTTATAGATCCAAGACAAGAAAACTTATCGTATCATTTCATGTGATTTATTTTTTAGAGACAAAGAAAATTTATTTGAATCAAATTCATCCAACATTAGCAGTGTAAAAGACAAAATTTATGTTTTAGGAAACCAAGAAAACAAACGACAAAGCTAAAAATAGTAACACTAAAATAATGTAAGCTTTAGATAATCCGTTCTCACCAGGGTTTAATAAAAAGTCGGAAAGTCCTGGTTCTCAGTCCAACTCAAGCTCACCAAAAATTTCGACCAAGTCTATAAATCCACTTTCCGACAAAGAAAATTCTGAAATGGAGCAAGAAAGCCAAGAAAGAATATCACCAACTGTCATATTGAATGCATTCTCTAGTGAAAATGATAAACCTAAATTACCTTCGCTTGGCTTACCAAGACCGAAATTAAATAATCGTCTTTCTATGCAACCTGAAAGAGCAAGTAATTTCTCTAAGGAATTAGAAAAGAAGGCCGAAAAATCTAAAGTAAATAGTCCCTATCCTTAATCATATACCATTTAATTTATTGATAATTTAATTAGACAACGGAAACATCGCCAACTGATGACAATGAAATTAAACCAAAAAAATTCGAAGCTAATATGATAAGATTGCCTGGTATGGATGCTAGTGCTCCTATTCCACAATTGAAAAAATCTGTATTAAACCGATTTTCAAACGCCGATACAGCCAAAAAGGAAGAATCACTACCAGCTAAAATTGAATTGAAACCGTGGCAAAAAGAGTTACAAAATAAGAGTTCTAATTCAGGTTTAACACCTATGAAAGAATATATACGTACTTGGGTTCAAGAACAAGTCAAAGAAATTGAAATTAAGCTTTTGGATAAAATTGCTAATCAGCAATTAGAGATTGACGAACTGAAAGAGAGATTGAATAAGCTAGAAAATTAACTCGATTTTCATTATACCTTGTTATTTTGTTTTTATGCCAATGTTGTCGAATTAAACATTTTTAATATCAAAATTTCGAAATCCAGAGATGATCAAAGTGGAAAAAGTTAAAACATGTCAAATATTTTAATAAAATTGTTTTTATTATATATTAATAAATTCTATGCTCCTCGGCTTATATAACTTTATACAGCCGATCCATCCTTATTATAATGCGCATCACTTTCCTTAACCGCCATGTCGATCTGCACATCTCTATTCTGATTTATTGCTCCTTTAATAAAATAAACGGGATTTGAAGCAGAAATGGAAATCATAAAGTTTTTAATAAATACAATTACATAATAAAGGTTGTACAAAATAAAAGAGAGCTTTTTATCTTTTTTCTTGGAGTTTAAACATTCGGATCATGAGATGATCAGATTTTTAGAGATAAAAAGTCAGAGAGAAAGAAAGAGGAAACATCAAAATATCATTTTGCATCATATCATTGATATAAGAATCGTTTACTTAGAATGCTTTTACGTGTACGAATACTTGCAGTTTAATGATGAACAACTTTATTTGTTTATAGGATCCCAACTTCAAGCATATTACTTCGTCTACTTGTATCGACAGTATACAAATAGGCCTCAGATGTATACTTTATTCATAAGACTTAGCATAAGAACCAAGAAGAATATACTAGTATATACAATCACCATCATTTTTCCTTTCTTAGCAATTCGTATTGAAATTATTTACAGGCCATAATTATGGTGTTCTACAACTTACAGCTATTTAATTAAAGATTATATGTGCTTTGATGAAAATAGAAATGTAATAACCTTTTGGCTATATACCTGGCAATATATAATCGTTTGGAATATTACAACTTTTTTATAATCATAGTAACTGCAGTAATAATGACATTGAATTTGATATAATATAAATGGTCTCCAAGCAGAATTTTAGATGAAGAAATTATTTCTCAAAACTCAGTAACATCAAATAAATCATATAAAATGAATTTAAACTGCGAACCCAACCACGTTCAAAGCTACGAAACAAAGAAACCACTAAATATTTAAAAAGAATATAAACTAGCAAAAATGTTCTTCTTTAAATAGTACTTCGATAACCCAATTTATGATTCAATTAAAAAAGATGGTATAATTAACAATCTTGACGATCTTACTAAAGCCTTCCAAAAAAATCAACCAGCTATCAATTTCACATTATTCCAGGTAATTACAAATAAAAGTCTTATTAAAAACTCTAATAAAACACTTAATAAAGACAAAAGAACCAAGATTACCAATAAAGAATTTTCACCTCTTAATTGCGATACCCAAATTAACACTACTGCCAATGGGTTAAATTATGAGGACTTGATAGAAAAAGAAACCAATAGACAACTCGAACCCAGAAAATCACCAAAGAGGAAACTACTCCCAATGCAAGATAAAGATATTGTTAAAAATAGCCTCTCACATATTAAACCGAAACTTCGCATGCAGCGACAATGCGAAACAGTGACTTAGTTAAGTCACAATTAAGACGTTTACTTAAACGAAGTTTTTATTGAATAAATATCCTTTTAAAAACAAATGTCGAATAATCAACAGATATAAACGAATTCTTAGAAGGAAACCTTAAGAATAGCAAGATCATAGTTAATTATAATCACAATTGCATAAGATATTTCAAATTCAAGAAGGGTAGTAATAGAAGCATCTTCCAACTACGTTCTTTCCTTATGGCCCAAAATAACTTGCTCTCAGACATTACTAACATGGAGCTTTTAGATAATAAAACCGTTGAGATATCAATGAGAAAGCTGAATAGCTCGGAAACAAGAGGTAAGATATGCAAGTACCTAGAACTCTTAGGTAATTTTCAACCAGAAAATATAATACATTGTAAACAATGGAAGAGATGCAATCGAGCGTTCCTATTAACTTGAAGGATTACCTTAGTCACACAAAGGTAACATTAAAGAAGCTAGAGGACCTGAGAATTAAAATCAGGTAAAGAAAATTCTTAACCAATTTAATAAATAAAATAGACACAGTTTTTCCAAACGAGGGAAATGATAGAATGGAAGATAACTTCACAGGAGTCACCAACGCAGATAATGAAGAAATACTAAATCAAACAAATATTCACCAAACAGAGTCGTCGAATGATGAGAATGATAACGATATATTTTAATGTCAGAAGTCGAGGAAATATCGAAAAGAAAGGAACCAGAGACAGAGACAGATAACGAAGGGAGTAATCCCCAAAATGTTTGGAAAATCAAATCAAATAAAAGAGAGACCAAAAGCAATGTTCGGGATAAACCAACCCGGGCAGAAGAAAGAAATTAATATTTCTTTTTTCAACAGCAGAGGAATATCAACATCAATACACGAATTTTACACCATTAATCCTAATTTTAATCCAAATATAATATTATCAGAAACATTACTACCAATTAAATCCAATCCGCCAACCATTCCCAACTAAACTTGTTATTTGAGGAAACATCAATTATCAACAAATGAAAATAAAAACAAGCTTGGAATTTTGGTCTATTTTAAGACCTCGTTCCTAAATGACACCGAATTCTACTCTCGAGAAATTTACTCGAATATTGCTGACAGAATTATTCATATTCAATTAAACAGATATAATTTAATATTCGTATATATAGACTCAAACTTCAACAGGAATCAACTTATGGAATTTATGGAAAGAAATCGAAATATATTTATTAATAACAAAACACTGGTTTTCGGTGACTTCAATGCGAACTCTTTAAACAACAGCGTGAAATACAGACAAATTTCGAATTTCTTCAAAGATTCTGGTTATTCACAAGTATTCTTGGCGAATTCGGATATCATATTCTCTAATCACAGAGGGAAATCCTGTATAGACCGCCTCTTTATAAGCAACGATATTATAGATAGCATAGAGTGTCTGAACGCAAATAATGACTTTAACAGTTCAGACCGTTTGATGCTCGAGTTTATAATATTCAATGCGAATATTATAAGAATAAATGAAGATGATTTTGTTGAAGAAAAAGTAGAAGAATTTAATAAAATAAGGCGAATACTCGTAAACGCCAAGATTCTTATTATCATTAATTAATTAATGATTATCCGTCGTAGTCTCATTTAAACCAAAATTGTTGAGATTAAATTGGCCGACACAATTAATATGTCTTTTGGTAGTGTCAATCGTATTTTCCAACAAATATTATAAGAAATGATATACTATTCTTCAAGAAAAGATGGAACCTCAAAAGACTGAGCAAATCAAGAGAATCCGAATATTCCAAGGCTAAAGAGAAACTCATGATTAATATCGAACCGTTAAACAACCTATTAATAGAAGAATGTGAGAAACAACCAACTCGATCAACTCATGATTTTATAGACGATGTATATTTGAAATTTGTCTACATTATTATTAATACAGTATGCGAACATTTTATAGGATTTTGCAAGAATGATAGCAAAGTTAAAAGGTTTATTACTAGTGAGATTTTAAGTGTCAAAAAAGAATTGAAAAGGCTGAAACATGTTACTCAGAACCAATACATTAACTCCAAACATCATGAATCTTACTGAGAATTGGAAAACTGTCAGAAATAAGTGCTGTAAACTGTTTTATGACAGGAAACTAGAACTATTTAATGAATATATGTCCAATTTAAACAACCTATCTATATGTAATGTTATGAAAATTGTAAGGAACATTAAAAAGAGTAGACTTAACAACAACCAAACAAAAGTCAAATACCCGAACGTCGGTGAGTTCAAAGACTTCTACTATAAAAGATTCTCGCATGATGAAATAGAGAGTTAAAATATACCCTACCCTATAATAGACACTTTTATTTCTGGAAATATTCAAGACTTCACCGAAAACGAAATAGAACAAACCATTGAACTTATGTCTAACTCTAAGTCAAGTGGACCAGATAACTTGATAATTGAACCAGTTAAATTTTGGCTCCCAGAAATTAAGAAGACTTTGCATCTTATGTTCAAACTGATCCTTCACTCAGAATATGCGCCAAAAAGTTGGAACTTGGTTTATATATTCTTCTTAAGTAAAAAAGAAACCACTAGTACTCCGGATAGATTCAGACCTATTTCGCCCACTAATCACCTAAGAAGGGTTTTTGAGAAGCTTAATTTGACAAGATTAGTCCCATTCATCGACAATATTTATAGATACCATAATGGATTTGTTAAAGGTCGATCAACTATACAGCTATGCTCATTTCTAGATAATATTCTAAAGAGAAATAATGGCAAAGTCTCCTCTTTATGCATACTAGATATTAAGGGAGCGTTCGATACTGTCTGTAAACAAAAACTTTTTAGAAAACTAGCAAATAAAATACCGGTTAAACTAGTTATGGTCTTAAAGAATCTATTTCAAGAGACCTCAGCTCAGATTATATTTAAGAACACCACCTCCGAACCAATCCAACTACGCGCTGGTGTACTCTAAGGCAGTGTTTTGTCTCCTATTCTATATATCTTGTATTTGAATGACCTGGTCAACGCTCTTAGATTCAACATAAAAGACTTGATCAAAATCCCTAATTACCTTGATAATACAAAGGAATCAATCCATTGTCTTTTGTATGCTGATGATATTATCCTTTTAGCCAAAAATGATCAACAATTGATAGAAATGATTCAAAAATGTGAAAGGCATTCTTATCAAATAAGTATAGATTTAATCCTTCTAAATGTAATAGAATAACCAAATCTGATTATATATTTACAATTTATGGAAATCCAATAGGAAAGGTTGATGTTTGCAGCTATCTTGGAATGAAATTCAATCTTAAAGGCATCGCAACAAAAGAACATAAAACAATTTAGTCCAGAAAGTTAGGGAATTCAACCCGAGTTGCTTATTTGGATATCATGATTATACAAATGGTCTACCCTTAATCACTAGAAAGAACATTTATCAGACCTGTCTTCGAATATGGGCTTGCATCATCCTTATACAAAAAGCTCAAACTAGAAAGCTGAACGCCACACAGTACATGCATTTGACAATGCTGCTATCAGTCTCACAAACCACGAGTTCTAATTTAATACTATCAATCTTAGACATTCAGGACTATAATTTCAGGTGGAAAGCTTTACAATCTATGAATTATTTCAAGAACCTTTCAAAGTTTAAGACAATACCGAATAATAATCTTTTCTATATAGGCAGTATAAAGGCCTTTGAAGAAAACAGGAGAAACGCTAAAAGTCTGAAACCGCTAAAAAAACTCAAAGCATCTAATGAAATAGTCTCAGGGGTATCTTACGCGACTGATGAAATTAGGTTTAATGAACTTTTAGAGAGTCACAATAAAACTCAAACTCAAAATACATGGGAACAAGTCAAAATTAAGCCGATTCCATCTCCTCTATATTACTACGAAGACCCAAACAACAAGATCCAATATTAAATATTGAATCATTCAGGTCACTTAGATTGCTGATACTTAATAGGTTCCCAGGAACTTTAAAACAATGTAGGCTGTGCAATGGACCCTTACACTTATATTTATCACATTTAGAAAAATTCCCAGCTATACCCAGCGAATCTTACAGCAAACTTCAAGTTATCAACTCAATTAAAGAAATATAATGGAGTGAAATCAATAATAAAAAGATATCTTAGATGCTTTAAAAGAAATTTTTAAAGAGTGAGCCAGATAATATCAGTTAAACGGCAAAAAAAGGAGTCAAACTGTTAATTTGGTATCTCTATTCTTTTGTCTTGATCCTTTTTTTTCTAATAAACCCCAATTGATCAAATAAATCTCAAATATTTCCAAACCAATCCGACGAAACAGCGCCAAAACCTGATAATAGAAATAAGATCCCTGATCATCCTATTGTATTCATTAATTCAATTTTAAGATCTTAACCTAATATTTATCCCATCAATTTTGAACTCTGAAACCGTTAGTGGTAGCTATAGTGATAGATGTATAGAACAAGTGAGTGTCTCTAAAGATAGTGGTAAGACGCAAGGATATATAAGGGGAGACTGTGACACGTGGATAAATATCCATTAGTATGTTTAGATGGTGGATGTGCCGATAAAAGAGAAGAAATGTATGATTTATCGATATCATCGCGTAATTATGATAGAAGTTTATTTCTGGAAACTTCTCCCGACAACTGGTTAGAAAAGATAATTATTTATTGTGATATAGACTCTAGCTTGGTAGCGAGTTAATAGTGAGTACAGTATTTTTCATGATTTGTGCTGCTTTTTTTAAAATTTTCGAGTTTTTGAGCAAAATTATGTGCATTTTAAAAAACAATATATATGTTTAATACTTATTCATTTTAAGCTGATCAAGTATTAGCAGAAAAGCCTATTAATGGATATTATTTAGAGTTTTCTGTATAAAATTGTGCACATAAATTGTGAAAAATACTGTAGCCTACAAGAACTCGTATTCCATAGCTGACTTGGGACAGATATGTGAACGAAGGCAGACAGGTTGTGTCATAGAAAATCATTTAAAATTAAATATTTTTCAAGACTTCTAAAACCACTCGACTTATAAAAGTAATTTATTTTCCAAATCGAGGGCTTTTGCCTAGTTGAAATCTTCGAGAGTAGAAGTAAAATACGGAATAATAGCATACTTTAAAGTAAGTATTTACTGTATTCACCTCTATGTTTTATACATTCTTGAATTGTAAAAGTATAAAATAATTGGAGAGTTGGTGATAATTTCCTAATCTTAATTTCAAAAAGTATTCTCCATATTTTAACCAACATAAACAATCCTATATATTAAAGATTAATTTGGGCAAATTATACATAACGCTCTACGCGTGGACTTTCCGAATAGGAGAAGTAATCGCAAATTGATTGAAATCACAAAAGAATACCCATATATTCTATTATATTTTTGTAAAAGTTGAAGCATTTTCGAACACTTCTCCTATTCGAAGCCCCCACACGTAGGATATTGTATAGTAAAAATTAAGGCGATGATTATAATTACCTTTATTTAATATGGGGGTTACTTTCATAGTTCGTATGTTTTATTTTTTATAATCTCATTTGATTTTTAATCTAAATAGTATATCACGAAGTTTGTTTTATAATGGTGTAAGTAGAAAATTAATATTGGTTCTAATATCTTCTATGAGTATATTTGTATGTCTTGTTTGACTTATCTTCCAAGATAAACATCGAATTAGATTTAGCTTCCCGCCATTCTTGTACTATTTGCAGTTTGAATCTATTGATAGCATCTAAATACAATTTTTAAATGTCATTGTGTTTTAAAAATATAGAGTGTCATTTCTTTATTATCAATTTTATTCTGTTGAACTCTTTATCTGAGTTCCATTTCGAATTTCGTCAGAAACTTTGAAACGATAGATGAGCGAAAATGGAGATGCAAGAGCACAAATACCCAAAAACCAAAATAAATACACTTTATCAGAAGAAAATGTCCTCAAACTAGACAAGATGCCATCAGCCCGAATTTGTTTTCTCCGATATTATGAATTAGAAACTCGAACTATATCAACATTAAGTATAGATAGCATGAAAATGACTGATTCGGAACCTATTTCTGATAATGGAAATACTTTAGATTTAAGGGATGGTATAAAACCAATAACCTCGCATCCAGCCTCAACGAGTACGTTTAAAGAAATGACAAGTAGTTTCTTTAAAAAGAAAAAGAACAAAAAGAAAGAATCATTGAAAGAAGAAACTCCAAAACTTCAAGCTCAACCTCAACCTCAATTACCTGAAATCATTGTTAAAGATGATTCTAGTAGTTCTCTTACTACCAATACTTTGGAAGCTGCGGATAATGTAGATAAAATGAGTAGTAAAAGTTCAACTGATGATAATGAAAGCAATATTGAAATACAAGACACTATACCAGATAATATAGAAGAGCCACTAAGTCCTATCTCTGCGTTAGGTGATAATTTAGAACCGACTAAAGATACATTAATACTTTATCAATGCGGGCAAATTGTAAGATTGTATTCATTTAATGAAAGAGTATACAACTTATTTTTTATTTTTATTTAGAAGTCTATATCTGAGATATCCTTTACTAAGGTTCCTACTTGTTTAGATCTTAATGTGCACACATTTAATCCATGCATAGATGTGTTGGTAGGATTAGGCAATGGCGACGTATTATCCGTAGATATGATCAATAAAAAACTTACAAGGATAAATAAACAAGTATAATTTCTACAATTAATGTTTTTATATAGGGTAGTAATAACAATTCCCCATGCATGTTTATCAAATGGTTTCCTGATAGTTCTACAACTTTTGCTGCTGGATACAAATATGGATCAATTATTATTTATGACCAATCAAAAGAAATTCAAACAACATTACCTTCAATTATTAAAGTTAACAACGTGTAAGCTTGCCGTTTATAATTTTTATACAGATCATTCGTGCCTGTTAGAAGTTTGAAAGAACAATATAAAACCAATCCTACTGGCTTATGGAAAATATCCAATGACTCTATACTAAGTGTTATAAATCGTTTGATTGTTATTAGAGTTTGCTTTCTCACCTTCTAAAAAGTATCTAGCTGTAATCGGGGCAGATGGATATTTAAAAATAATAGATGTAATAGAAGAAAAGTAATCAATATCGACCATTTATTTTTATACAGGCTTGTATATTTTACTAATAGCTATTGCTCAGCACTATTTTGTGTCTGTTGGAGCCCTGATGAAAAATTCGTTCTTGTATCATAAAATCCATTTAATTTTATAAGGCTGGCGGACAAGACGATATGATCCTCATTTTTAGCATAGAGCTTTCGAAGCTCATAGTACGTTGTCAAGGCCACAATTCATGGGTATTTTTTATCACTGGTTGATTTTTGTAGGTTACAGCTGTCAAATTCGATACACTTCATTGCTCCGAAAGTACATATAGATTTGGTAGTGTAGGTGAGGATGCACAAATGCTTTTGTGGGATTTCATACCTAAAGTTTTTATGAATTTAGAAGCACCTCTCAACAATAGACTCAGTTTCAGGCATTCGAAACAACCTTCTGCCAGTTCTATTTCTAATGACCCGAATTTTATAAAATTGGAAAATTGCTCTATTCTGGATATTCCATTTCTTTTTCCTATTTACGTATCTCTTTCCACAGTTCTTATATATTTGTAGAGATTTGCTCAGGATACTAAAGCTATTGAGAATTTCATTTTTACTGATACTTCTATTATCGTCATAAACAAAGACGGCCACATGAAAACGTGGAGTAGACCTGTGGAAATCAATCCTATATTTCAAAATGATTTATGATGGTATTCTTTCACCTTTACTATTAATAGGATATGCATAAAATAGTATCATTGGTGCTTTGTTTAATTTTTATTAAAACAGATAATTTTTATTTTTGTAGAATACTTGACTGTTTTAGTTTTTTAAATAAGAGACAGGCTTATTGCAAAAGAAAACACTAATCTAATACACCTTTATTCTCTACAAGCTCTAAAAATAGAATAAGCCCGTAAACGTTCACTTCCGCCTCTTACAAGGCTATACTAGGTTCCGAAAGTTACAAGGGTACCCCTGTAATTTGCTTCGCCTTCTACTTTACTTCATCCATCGATACATGCATCCTCCATGCCTTTTCTGACAAGGCTAAACTAGAGTTCAGCATCGCAATCCTCCGATAGTCCATTACTCTACCTTTTGCTTGTCTCCGTTCCTCTACACACCTTAGGAAAAAGTTCTCACTTAAATCGTACTATGAAAATTCTAAATTTTTTTGATCGTTTTAATTTTGTATCAGTATAAATTTTTTACTAATCACATTGATCATTGTGAGCTAGGTTAGCAATGCTATCATCTTTAAAGTAGAAAAAGAAGCTGATAAACAAGTCAATGGTTTGATTTTATGGGTGATATTTTGAATATTCCGTATACTTTGTCGTGATCAGTTTAGCTTTGAAAGGTCACAGATAATGCTATGCATGAAATAATCTATCACCACAATTCAAACCAATGAAAGAGAGAGATACAATTAAGATCATAAAATAGAATGTAATGAACTATATTAAAAGTTTTTAAGTGAACAATGAAGCAAATATAAGACATATATTAAGAAGTAGAACCATTAAGATGATTTGATTTCCCTATTTTTAGTAGAGAATCTAAGATATCACTGTCTTGAAATTCTGGAATCTCTTCTTTAATATTATTTTGTATCCATCCCGTAAACTTTTCATAGCCTATCGTCTGTATAACGTTGTCGATACATTTCCATTGTAGGAGGAGAGAAGATGGTACACTGACAGGTGGATCAACCTCTGAATAATTTGCTATATTCTCCAAGGTTATGCTTTTAATGTCTATAAGGTTGCTTTTGATCTCCTAAATCGCCATTATAAACATCAAAATTACCTCTGCAGCTTGTAGTAAAGAATGAATACCATTTGGTTTATTTTTGGTTTGTTTTTCGAACCTAAATAGAGGTTTTTCAAAACAGTGGCGAGTCTAAATGTTAATTAAAGGATCGTACTTCGCTCTGAAAGTTTAAAAATGCTATCGACTTGTTTATTTCTTCAGTATTATGAGAATTTAAAGAATAACGCACTGGTGGTTTTTTAAACATATGCGAAAGAGTCATAGTTCTCAATTCATTTTTGACAGTATTGAATCTATTTAATCTGCTAAGTCTAAATGTCAAAATATTGAATGTGCCTTTTTAGTTTTTCGAATATTTTATCTTCTATGTGTCCGTTTTCTATTTTAGGATAAGGAAGTCTATGATGTGTAGTTTTCCGCCTTGTATCATGTCGATGTTGAATATATGTAGGTTCTAAAGAGTTGAAAGATTCTAACAAGTCTAAATATTGTCTCTTATTCAAATGATCCTAAAAATGAGAGATGAATATACCCATATATGTTCAACATGGTTAGGACATTTCCAAACTCCCGAATTTTGTGGAATAACTGATAAAGGAATAGGTAAACAATCTATGTGCCAGGATAAAGGACAATACGTGCATTGAATAATAGGCGAAATAGGTAATGTATAATTATCCTGATGAATGCCATTAGAGTGAAAAATTGTCGCACTTCCATTGGCTGAATAAAATGAACTTGACCTGTCAGAATAACCACATTTATAACATAACGCAGCATCATCAAGTTTGTTTCTCCGATTATTAATGCCATTTTCTATCTTCCTCATATCTTCATTGGATTCACTACCGACAGAAGAGCTATAAATTAAGAATTGCCAAACGTAAAAGATACCAATTTCCATTCTCATTATTAAATAACTTCAAAGGTTTCTCTTTTAAATCTTTACAAACTAAAATATTAAAATGACAGTGATACCATTGAACCAATATTCAAAAATGTAGTATGGTAAATCGAAGCATTTAGGGTTTTGATTCTTTTCATAGGCAATCATTGTATCAAAAATATTAGTAGGTGCTGAGCTATTAGTACTTGAGGCATTTCCATTCTAAAAAGGTAAGCCATGAGGATGAACCGTTTCGGAATCCTTATTGGATTTATATTCGCAGAATTTACAATACCAATTACCTTTTGGAACGTCTTGAAAGTCTGTAATAGGAGGATTCAAGCAAGATATATGAAATGCTAATGGACAGCCATCACAACATAGAAAAGTTCCTGTTCCTTGACAGCAGCCACATTTATTTTCATTCTATAATGAATTAAATTATCATATTAAACATGATGAAAGACAGCAGAACTACCGGATCTTGTTGAATTTACTCTTAAACCTCCTCCTCTAAAGATTAAAACATAAATTGGTAATGAGAAACCTTAATTGCGAGCTATGAATTAAGTTATCTATCGCCTTTTTCTTGGAAGAACGAGTCGTAGGTTCAGGAGAATTTGAGGAATCTCTCTTCAGTTCTTTTAGAATCCTTTTAGTTTTTGTTGGGGTCGTTTGGGTAGTAATTTCTTCTAAATGAGTTTCCATCTTTTTAATGATTTGAGCTTATACTGTTTGATGTATCTAGAGTTAAATAATATAAAAAGATTTAGGTGGTACATATTCAGTAATCCTGTTCTTCTAGTCCAAAATCTATAAAGATGAAAGGATGGTTATACTTTGTATAAATTCGCTTTTCAGTGAGAATTCAAAAAAATTGTAGAAACTCTTTAGGAAATTGTAACAAATCTGTGTGATTCTCAAAAAAGATATATTCTATAACAAAAATAATTTTAGTATTTCATTTAATATGTACATTTAACAAAGTCTAATATCGAGAAAAAACTACAAATAAAATGATTTTGTAAATTTGATAAAATGAACCGGATTTTCTAAATATGAACAGCTCGTATCAGGGATTATTATTCGAAATACGAGACTTTTATTATTTTTAACTATGCACTTTTTTATTGCATTAAACTGAAATTTTAAATAATGCATTTAATGTTTTTGAATTATATTTTGAGATTTTTCAAGCTTGAAATGTTAATACAATTAAAAATATTTTAGAAAACAGCAGGAAAACAAACCTCAATACCAGATTATATCATGTACAATAATTTATGATAATAAATAAACAACAGTGCCTTAAAACAATTTTTTATATAAAGAATTTAATAAAAAAATCAATCAAAGCCATATTTGATGACAATTAGAAAATACCGTAAAATCTATTAAGGCGTTCCGTGCAAGAGGGACTCGAATTTTGTTTAATCATTCCTTTAATAATATACTAATAATACCAAGTCTTTTAAATTAATTTACATATATGACAAGCTTTATTTATAAATGATTATATTTTGAATATTATCATGAATAGCTTGCAAATATTGAAAGATTCAATTTCAGATAAAGAACAGCGGATTTTCATCAAATTTGGTGTAATTCTGGGACACAGTTCTGGGATAATTCATAAAGAATTAGTTGAATCAGCTAGAAATAGTGCCTATAAACTAAATAAATCAAGAATTTAGTTACTAAGCTTAAGAGAGGCTAAAATGTGGTCGAAGATAGCCGAGGAGGCGATACAAGTGATATCTCGAAGAAAGAAAATGTAATAGATAAAATTAAAGAAATTTTGGCCCAAACTATAACATGGTCTTGCCTCGAACTTTCCATGCAGGTAAATTGTAGTAAAACAACAGTATTTCGATATTTAACAGAAGATTTATAAATGAAAAAATTATTAAGTAAATGGGTACCTCATTTTCTCACGGATGAACAAAGAGAACATAGAGTGTTAGCATGTAAAAACAATATGCAACTCTTATCGAGACAAAATAACTTAATTAATCGAACTTTGGCAATAGATGAAACTTGGGTGTCTTTATATATGCAACCCCAACGTGACCAGATTCGATCTTGGAGAAATAAGAATGAAGTCCCACCTGAATTTATACTTCAATCTAAATATGAAAAAAGAGAATGCTAATATTAGCAATGGATTTTCAAGGTGTTGCTTATTGGAAGCTCTGTGCTCCTAAAGAGACTGTAATTTCAGATGTCTACAAAAACTTCCTAGTTGAATTATTAGACAAATAATTACCTGATAATAAATTCAAGGTGCCTATAATATTACATGATAATGCTAGGCCACATAAATCAAATCTTATAAAGCACTATTTTATTGATGAAAATATTCGGGTTTGTGATCATCCTTCCTATAGTCCTGATATTAGCACACCTGATTTCAATTGTTTTGGGCAATTAATGAAGAAGTTAAAAAAGAATATTTACGACGATTGGAATGAACTAGAAATTCAGCTAGAAAGTGCAATTCAGGAGCTTAATTCTAAAGGTTTCTATGAATGGTATCCAGAATCTATCCGAAAGATGGATAAATCTAATAGATGCAGAAGGTTCGTATCTATAAAAATACTAATTTTCAACTTTACATCTTTTATAGTAAATTTTTTATTTAAAATTTTTCTAGTCCCTGTTTGCTCGGAACGCCCTAATATATTAATGTCCCACTCAAAATTTATGCCTCATATTAATCTATGCCTTATAATAATTTATGCCTTATATTTTTATTTTATTATTATTATTAAAGTCACTCATTTTAATGCCCCATGTTCAATAAATTAATCAGTACCTTATTGAATGGGATAAAAAAAGTAGAAAATTTGATTTTAAATACAAAAAGGTAAAATAAAAATGAAAAGATCCTTTAAAATGAAACTTAAACAAGATGTTATACAAATTGCCAAACGGCATACTATCAGTTATGCATCCAAAAAATTCATTATTGACAGAAAATCGATAAGATCCTGGATTAAAAATGGCTATAAAATCGCTTCATTAGTAGATACAAATTTGGCAATAAGAAAAAGACTCCAACGAGCTGGAAGGAAATTAACCAATACTCAGTTAGAAAATGATCTGATTTTATACATCAAAAATGAAAGGTTAGAATGTAGGTGTGTTACGAGAAAATCCCTGGTTCAGCATGCAAAGTACATCGCTAGCAAATATGAATATAGTGTAGATACCCCAAATTTTTCTAGTTGATGGGTACAAGGGTTTTTTAATCGTAAAAATTTGGTAACGAGAAGGGCAACATCATTAAGCCAAAACACACCTGCATTCTACATAGAGTCACTTTTAAATTTTATCAATGATACACAGAGTTAATCGATAAGAATAGATATAATTGTTCGGACATTTATGCAGTTGACGAAACAGCTATTTGGCTGGATAATAAAAAACCTACAACATTAGATTCAATTGGATCTAAATCATTGATTATATGAGGAACATCAAGCCCTAAGCTTAAAATAAATATTATGTTGATAGCTTCTAGAGATGGCCAAAAACTCAAACCATTTGTTCTTATTCCAAGAAAAAGAAGAATACCAGAAATAGATGAAGAGTTTTCTGAAGATTTGATCATCCAATATTGTGAAAAATCATGGATGAACGACGAACTTATTACAAATTTTTAGGAAGCTCAATTTGACTCAAACAAAATAAAAAATAAATTTTTTTGAATTCATTCAAGTGTCATACTAGCGCCAATATTGTCAAGAAGTGTAGATATTTAAACATTAAAACTTCAATAATACCAGGTGACTGTAGGCGGTTCGTACAGCCACCTGATGTTTGTTGGATAAAGCCTCTCAAAGATGGGATTGCTACTCAATTTGATGAGTTTATCAAAAATAAAGAAGGTGGTTTAACAAAAACAGGGTCGATAAAGCCTCCTTCTCTATTTAAAATATGTCAATGGATAAGGACGGGATGGAAAAACATAAGCAGTAATTTAATCAAAAAAGCTTTACTGTGTGTGGAGTTGAAAAAGATAAAGACGGGAATGAAGATAGTCTTATAAAGTGTTTAAAGTCTATTAATTCTCTTAATCCTGGTTTAAAACTTTTACAACAAAAAGGACTTGAAAAGAATATTAGATATTCTAAAATACAAGAAAATTTAGATAAATTATCTATAAACGAATGGAGGTATATTGATCAAGATGAGTTTTTAAGTGATGATGAAATTTTTTTCAATTAAATTTTTAAGAAATAATGCCCCATATTTAATTAAAGTTCCACAAAAAAAGTTCTTTATGTTGTAATAGGCCCGGGGCACTATTTTAGATTTTACAGTAATTGTCTATTAAAAGTATAGGAGGAAGATAATAAATCTTAAAAGTTCCAAAGCTCTATTATCATACCTAAAATTAAAATAATCTCGATTTGTTGAAGCCTTCAACAAACCAGTAGCATAACAAAATAGAGAGAAATTTAAAAGGAAGGTAGGCCGAGGAATACCATTATTATAATGACGAAGGGTATCTAATTGATTAGGTGAATTATTGAGATCAAATGGATTAGAGTTTAAAGTAATAGAGGAAGTTCCAAAACTAGGATCGCTTTCATTAGAAAATAGATCAAACCTATCAATCTCAAAGTTGTCAATATCAGATTTAGTAGGAGAATCAATAACTAACCCTCAGATTTTATCTGAGAATCTTCAAAATCGAAGCTATTGATGTCAGTGGTAGTAGAGGATCGTCAAAGTGCGATCCAGCGGTTTCTAAAATTATGGAAAAATCATCATAATCTAAATTTTTTCTGAGTTTTAGCTTCATTTCAATTGATGAGTGGACATTTGTAAGGAAGAATAACTTTATTTTTATACATCTATCAAGTAATCTTCTTCTAAATAAAAGCAAGAAAGAAAAAATGAATTTTTATTTATCAATAAAGTCACCTTCTAGTTTCATGCATTTAGATTGTTAAAATTTTAATGATCCAATCCCTTCAGAATAGAAAGTTTCATCTTTCTTAGAAAAAAAATTGGATCATAGAACTCTTTAATTGATTAACGCTGAAATACCGGGTGCCCCTAAGATGTTTTTTGAAATGTCGAAACCGATAATAGTCACTCGGAGCAATATCTGTACTGTAAAGTGGATGCCAGAGTCGAACCATGTGTTGTATTTCATAGTAGTGGTCGAAATTTCACATTTATTACTGGATGCATTGTCGTGGAGCAGCAAAATCCTACGTTTTTTACCTCCTCTTCTCTTCTTTTATATAGATTGTCTTAATTTTTTCAAAAGTATCTCCATAACTATTAGCAGTGATTGTCTTTCTCTTCTCTATATACTCAAGTAAGAGTATATCTTTTCTGTCTCAAAAAATAGTGACCATTATCCTGCCTGAAAAATTTTATTCCTTAAATTTTTTAGAGGAAGAGATACATTGTGCTTTCACTGTATGGTCTCTTGCTTGCTTTCTGGATAATAGTAATGAAACCATGTCTCATACCCAATTATAAGGCAGTTTAAAAAATATTTACCATTTTCCATTAGCTGTAAAATTTTCTTGACAAATCTTGACCCTTGTTTCTCTTTAAAAAATGATCATATGGGACAAAAATTTTGAAAGAAACCAATCATTTTGGTTGAAGAATTCAGTATAATTCTCGAAAGAACATTATTATTTTGGTTGAAAAATTTCAATAATTACATAAAAACCTGCTTTGGTTGATAAATAAATATAACTTATACTTATTTATCAACCAAATAATACATATATTTTTTATTTCAACCAAAATATTAAGTTTTCTTCAAAAATTTTGTGCCATATGTGACAATATTTTTGAAACATAATTCTATTCTAATTTTAGTTTCTTGAATGAATAAAATAGTAAGAATGAAAATAAATTTATGTATTTATCAACTTTACTATCCATAAAATATCTGTTAGTTATAATTCTTGCTATTTTAGTTGCTTCCTCAACCTATTTTCACTGTGATGCATTAATATGAAAGAATTATAACTGAGGCTTCAAAAATTTTGTGCCATATTGTAAGGTATCTACTGAGAAAATACCTTATAATTAAGTTGATGATTATGTATTGTTCCCCCCCTCCCATACACTTGTTATTGAAATATCCACAGCATTGTAGTTCTCTCAGAATTTTCCCCGGCTATCTGACATTTCAACTTTTCCACAATCTTTATATTTTCGTCTCATATGGAGGTTTTGGACCACCACTTCAATGCTCATCTTGAAAGTTGTTTTTCCACTCTTAATCAAGTTTACACAAAAATAAACTCTAAAAGTTGACAAGGTGTTGTTTCCATAAATTTCAACCAATTTTTGGACAATATCCTTTACTGGTGTTGATTTGCGGTATAAAAATCTGATCAGATACATTTGCTCAATTTGTGTATCTTTCGAAAAAATTTCATTTTTTGAATTATCAGAGCTTCTTAAAAACTTTTAAAAGACATTTATTTGCCAAAATTTATAACTGGTGTTCAAATATGGAACTCTATTTAGTACAAATTTCAAAGTTGTATTAATTTGTTTCATTATATCGAATTTTTTTAAGTATGAAATACTTTAGAAACTAATTTAAAAAATATTCGAAAATTTTTTAAATAAATTATTTAACCACTGTTATGATAGAATAAAATTGTTTGATATTCGTAGTGTTTCTATTTCATACGTTTTACTATGCGAATATTTTTCATTTATTAATATTTGTTATTTTTAAAGCAATTTTGAACTTAGTCATTTTAATTCTATGATAGTTTGTTGCTTTAGTGTTGTTTTTGGATGAAATAAATGATTTAATAAAATATAGAGCGTGTTCTGTGAATAGGAATACATTTCATATCATTAAAGTAAAACTGAGCATACTCCCAAAGATAAAAATCCATCAAAATGCAATTCCAAGAAGAATCCAACTCTTTCAATATTTCATAAATAAGATGTGTAACCCAAATGCTATTTCCTCTAATTTCAACCTCCATTTCATGTCCTGATGGAATCAATTGCTTATTTTCTAACACTTTGGTTAGTTCATCGTTATATTTCAGGATATCAAAATAGACTAAGGTTTGAGGTACTCTAACAAACCATAAAGATCAAAATAACCTATAATCTGCGAACATCGTAATCTGATCAATATCTTTAAAATATCCCAAGCCATTTCCTTCAAAACAAGCCCTTTAAATTTATGCTGATTCAAAAATACCAGATGTCTGCAACAAGAATTTGTGCTCTCTTATTAATCTTGACTAAAAATATAAAGAAATAAGATAAACCTTGTCTTCCTTTATAATCATGTTGGTCATTATAAGATGGAAAATTTTTTGTAATTATGTCGATAAACTTTAGAGCACTATGATTAGCCATTTCCAAGATATTTTTAATTTTACCATCAAATTTCTAAACCATCAAATCTTATTGAAACAAATAACCTCTATTAAAATACTGCCAGTTTCTCTAATAACTCTGAATTTTTCATCCATCAAAGGAGGAAAGGGATCTTTTGTTGATAAATCAGATTTAAATAATTCGTAAAATGCATCTCTCTCAATTTCAGAATAAAAATAAGGATCTGTTATTTTAATTCCTCTTCTCAAAGCTAAAATTAATAATTTATGTTACCTTTATTAATACAAGCACATAAGGTCCAATATCCTTTATAAAAATTACCATCATATTCGATTGAATATTTATCAGATTCTTTACTTGTTAATTCTAAATCGGACCAAAATGAAAAATTTAATGTATCTACTAAAAATATCCTATAACAAATATTGGTCTTGTATTTACCAATAAAGTGCATCCTTATTTGCAATCTTGGGATTTAATGGCTGTTGTTTCCACTCTAGATAATTGAAACTAGTAGATTTCATTTTATCATTTAACTAATTTGAATAAAATGAATATCTTTACTTGATTAGCTACTTTGATTATAGAATTTTGATTTATTTTTACATATTCACTATTCTAAAAGTAGATTATCAAAGTTTTACTTCTGATATATATTTTGAATCTTCTAATACTTTATTTGGAAATTGTCCTGTCATATATTGATTATGCTTTATATTGTTGGGGGGGGGTTGGCGTGATTTTCGAATTGGAATAAAAATTCTTGTTTCTGGAAATGAAAAAGAAATCAAGATACAAGTAGAATCGGCTTTATGTTGGTGTCTATAAGAGTTTAGAAGGCGATTACCAAACTATTACATTGAAATCTCAAATGTGTATTTATTCATCATTTTCTTTTTGGACTTTGACATTTTACCTTTAAAAAATCATATTCATGACTTTTTAGTTTTTCGAAAACGACTTATGAAATACTAACCAAAATAGATACATTAATACTCATTTGAATGTTAGCACCACATAAAATCATGCTAACCTTCTTTGAGTTCATTAAATGCAATTGTTTTTAATTAACTGCGGTTTTAAAAATACCTGATCTTGAAATGAACATTTTAGGAGTAGCAGAAAAGCCCTCCTTATCCCGCTCATTAGTAGAATTACTAGCCAGTGGAAATTATCAAAAAGTAATACGTCGTTAAAATTATATTAATGTAGAAACCTGGGTCAGATAAATATTGCAATAATTTCGAGTTCAATTATCAGTGGCAAGGACGACATTGTTCATACATTATGACGAGTTTATTGGGCCATATATTAGAAGTAGATTTTAATGAGGAATATAAGAAATGGAATGGTTGTCAGCCTTCAGTTTTATTCGAAGCACCGATACATAAATTCCCAAATGAACAATCTAAAAAAATAATAAAAAATTTGAAAGACAAAGCGAAATGGGCCAACATATTGATGATTTGGACTGATTGTGATAGAGAGGGTGAGAATATCGGGAATGAAATTGCTGAAATTTGTTGTAGTGTTAATCGAAATTTACAAGTTTATAGACCTCGATTTTCTGTCATCTTACATAGGTATTTACAACCCTCAATATTTTTAGAGAAATCAATCAAGCATGTCAAAATCCAGACAGACTGGATAAGAATTTATCTGATGCTGTGGAATTTAGAATCGAATTAGATCTTAGAATAGGGGCTGCATTAACTAGATTTCAAAGCATGTTATTGCAACCAAGATTCAAAGATTTAGATGGCCAACCTGTTAGTTATGGTATCTCCGAATTTTAATTCTATAGGTCCATGTCAATTTCCTACTTTAGGTTTCGTCGTTGATCGTTATCTCAAGATACAAAATTTTGTTCAAGAGCAATTTTGGTTCATTAATTTAGAGCTGAAGAAAGATGATATTGTAACTGAATTTAACTGGCAAAGAGGTAAACTGTTTGATCAAACTGCTTGTCTAATTCTATATGATGCTTGTTGTACAAAGAACGCTAAGATTTTGTCGGTTGTTTCAAAGCCCACTTCTAAAATGTAATCAGTGTTTTCAAGAATTATTTTAGGAGGCCCATTGCATTGAACACTGTCGAATTAGAAAAAACCGGAAGTCGAATGCTACACATGTCACCTGCTAGAATAATGACCGTAAAATTTATAGTTATATTAATTTATAGGTAGCTGAAAATCTTTATAATAAAGGTTTTATAAGTTATCCTCGAACAGAAACGAATCAATTTAATGGTGACTTTGATCTGAGAACAATCATAGGTAAACAAACTATTTCAACAGATTGGGGTTCTTATGCGCAAAGGTACATTTATTTCATTTATTGTTTTGGAAAGATTATTAGATGATCAAAGCTTCTTCCAAAGTCCTAGAAATGGAACTCAAAACGATAAAGCACATCCATTTATTCATCCAACTGCTTATGCAGTGAATTTAGATCCCGAAGAAAGGAAGGTTTATGAATTGATTGTTAGAAAATTCTTGGCTACTTGTTCACAAAATGCTATCGGACTATCAACCAAAGTAACAGCACAAGTAGGTGATGAATTATTTGATGTAAATGGTTTGATAGTGAAAGCTAGAAATTATCTTGAGATTTATCCATATGATAAATGGGGCGATAAGCTCTTACCAGAATTTACGGTGAATGAGATTATGATATCTCATAAACTCGATGTTAAAGAAGGAAATACATCACCACCTTCCTTATTAACCGAAGCAGATTTGATTGCAATTATGGATCAAAATGGGATAGGGACGGATGCAACAATACATGAACATATCAAGAAGATTATAGAACGTAATTATGTGTTTTTGATTGAGAAATCTCGGCAATTATATCCATCCCAATTAGGTATTGGTTTAGTCGAGGCTTATGATAAAATTGGTTTAGAAAAATCGCTTTCTAAACCATTGTTGAGGAAAGAAACCGAGGTGTTTATGAAAGAAATAGCTGATGGTAGTAGGGAGAAAGCAACAGCTCTTATTCAAGTGATTCAAGAGTATAAGGCTATCTTTATAAAGGCACAAGAAATGTATCATTATATATTGGATACTATGAAAAATTATCTAGAGTCTAAAGTTGATTTTGTACAATCCAATCAACCCTTTTTTATCTCTGCCCCTACAAGTGTACTGCCTTATAAAAATTGCGATAAATGTCAAAATGGAAAATTATTAGTCAGATGTACGAAAGAACAAAAATGGTATATTGGGTGTAATAAATATCCTAACTGCAAGAACTCTATTTGGTTTAATGAGAATACAATAAGTAATATTGCGGTATCTGAAGATACTTGTCGGATTTGTAGTAGATCAGATGAACTTTCAGTTCGATTGCTATCTATCACGATCAAGGATTCGAGAATAATAGCACTTGCAGGTATGGAAACTATTGTGGTATGCATAACATGTAGTAATATGGTACAGAATGTTCTGTTATCGAATTCATTTCCTAGACCCACTCAGAAAACCTCAAATCCAACTAATCAACAAGGAAGTACTAGACCTCCTCTCCAAAATACTAATGTAAGTCCTCCTAATCAAGTAAGTCCTTTGCAAAACAACTCGGATCGATCTAATACTACGAATAACTATAGACCTACATATCAACCTTCAAATGCAACCTCTGCTCAAAGAGATGCTCGTCCTACTAACATTACACCTCTACAGAATAACAATTTCAAATCTCCTAATCAAGTAAGTCCGTTACAAAACAGCTTTAATCGACCAATTAATTATAGATCAGCTACCTTAACATCACCAAATAGAACCTCTACATCCAATTTCGCATCACCTACTTATAGTTCTTCAACTCAGAATAATGACAATCTTGGCGTATTAGCAACATCAGAACCTACCACACCTTCAATATTACAATCAACTAATGAGTATGTGAATTCCACATTTGACATCGATGTATTTCGCGACATGCTCAATGATGTAGGGCCTAATCAAAATCTCATTTATCGTAGTCCACAATGCCAATGTAATCGACAAAGTGCGACCCGTACGGTTATCAAGGATGGACCTAATAAAGACAAAATATTTCATGGTTGTGAAGCTCGAAAATGCAATTTTTTTCAATGGAAAGATGATCAATCCTGTCCTATTACTTCGGGGGTTGCTGGGTCGGCTAATGGTGTGGTTTGTTTTAAGTGTAATGCGCCAGGGCATTTCGCTACTAATTGTCAGAATAATCAGACTTCTCAACCTAAAAGAAATAACCCTTCTTCGACTGCGCATAAGAAACCGGTTAAAAGAACTAAAAAGAAATAAATTATTTGTTTGGATTGTTTCCAAAATGATTTACTGTAAATGTCAGATTACAAGACTGGAGTAAACATCGAAATACGTGTTTTTTAAAAAGCTAGACCTTATTTTTTGAGAAATACATCTAAATAGAAGTATTTTCGTTAAGATTGTGTAATGATGAAATTCGTCGAAAAAATTACTTTAGGCGTACCTTTTCTGATTATAAGACGGTCTTATAATCAGAAAATTATGGTATGATATTTATTGATTCCGAAACTTGAGTGATACATAGGACTGTTTAGGTTGAGCTACAAGTAGCCTCTAGACAGTAGTAACTCTACGATAGTTTGTAGCTGTAATGGATTTTCCAAAAATATCCACAGCTAGAAAAGGTTGATATTAGCACTGTCTGATTTCAAAGTTTTCGAGTCAGAAGTGAGAATAATTTAATTCAAGATGAAAGTACACGCATGGTGTTAGTATTTCCAATACCACCTCTCCAACCTTGGACCGCGATGACCATCTTACCTTTCTTAAACAGTCCTTGTTCTAAGGCTAAATCGGTGCCCCATTGAATACGTTTGTCGACATCACTTTGCCAAGCGTCATAATTCCCCTTCGCTTCCGCCTGTTCCGAATATAACAAAGGATAACAACCCCTATATAGATGAACCTGTCTCGAAGTAACAGGATTTCTAGTGATACAGATGATAGGAACTTTAGGTCTATACTTGGCCAATAATCTCGCGGAATCACCACTCGTAGTCAACACAATGATAGCACCAACACTGTCTTCAAAAGATGCATTAACTGCACTAGCACAAGTCATCTCGGTTACATTTAATGGCTTCGAAGTCAATTCTCTCATTTGATTAAACAATGGCTCATGACAAATAACATTTTCCGCTAAAGAGCAAACTTGACTCATCATGGAGACGGCCAGAGTAGCATATTTTCCTTTAGCGGTCTCACCGCTCAACATTACACAATCCGCACCATCCAAAATAGCATTCGCAACATCACTAACTTCCGCTCTAGTTGGTCTAGGGTTAACTGTCATGGATTCCAACATTTGCGTCGCACAAATCACCGGTTTACCAACCAAATTGCATTGTGCAATCATACTTTTTTGAGCAATAAAAACCGATTGAGCCGGAATTTCAATACCCAAATCTCCTCTAGCCACCATCACTCCATCCGTTTCTTTCAATATGTCTTGAAAATTAATGACACCTTGATGATTCTCCACTTTCGATATAATTTTAATATTTTTTCCTTTCTCACCTAAGACTTTTCTAATTTCCAAAACATCATTACCCGATCTAATGAAGGAGGCAAAGATCATATCAACTTGGTTTTGAACCCCAAACTCCAAATCTTTCTTATCTTTTTCTGATAATGGAGGTAAATCAACATCCGTTTTCGGTAAATTAACTCCTTTTCGACTAGCCAAAACTCCTATATTCAAACTCTTCACCTTGACTTCATTAGATGTGAGACTTAAAACTTCAAACGACATAATACCATCATCGACATAAATAACCTTACCTACCTCAATTACTTTAGCTAAGTTCTTATAATCGATATACAAATGACTAGCACTTCCTTTTTCTTTATATTGATCATCAGTCGTAAAGATCATTTCATGCCCAGTTGGAATTGGTATCTAAAACATAAAGGACAATGTTATTACATCAGCATCGTTTTCCATTAAGCCGGTACGTATCTCAGGGCCTTTCTATATCAATAATAAAATTAAATAATTGATACAGTATCCAAAGCTATGGAAACTGGTCTACCAGGCAAGACTTCGAAGCTTTTTCTCACATTGTCAATGACAGATTGATGATACTAGATTATTAATATCAGAAAAGGAGTGTACTTCATAAGATCCATGAGAGAAATTCATTCGAGCAATGTTCATGCCAGCTTTTCTTAGCTCAATTATAGCTTCTACACTATTCGTTTTCGGACCTAAAAGTCAATAACTGCTTTAAGTTACCTATGGTGCAAATGATAGATGATTTTCGCGAGTATTCAGGTACAGAATCAACGTCTAAGTGTGATATCCATGATAAGGAATGGTAAGATTTGGCGTTTTCCATTCGTGTGTAAGAAATTAAATTTTCAATGATAGAAAATTTTATCAAACTTCAATCGATAAGAATGCCAAAGAGACATATCCCATTAATCAAATTTGTTGGCAAAAGGTCTAGTCCTGCCTCCTGTACTTGACCTTTCTTATTTTTTAGCTCATTCAAATGGCTCTAGTACTAAAGATTCAGTTTACTCTCAAGAATTACCTTTGAGATTTAGAAGGAAGGAATTATCTGAAGAAGAAATCGAAACTATAATGGTAAACTAAACATTTAATAATATTTTCTTTTATAGCTCGGTGGTGCTTATTGAAATTATTTTTCACAAAATTAAACCAACCCATCTCATGTTTTTATCTCGCCTACAAGATTATTTTATATTCTTTTATGCTAAATAATACATCATATGGGAGTTTATTTTCGTTCAGAGTAGTCCATTTATTAAATAATTGGTTGATTAATAATCTAGAATCATTA